>JAPSGF010000002.1:1614218-1752816 GCA_035772895.1 Perdix hodgsoniae | reverse complement strand
GGGGGGGGGGGGGGGGGGGGGGGGGGAACTGTCAAGGGCATAGACTGATCTAGTTAACTCTGTGACAATTATGAAGTTAGTATTTATACTTCAGAATTGGTTAAAACACTGCAGTCTTTAGTCACTCAGCTATACACATTTTCAATCCTGAATTCAAGGTATGAGCTGATAACGTAATCTGGGAAATAACTTTATGCATTATGTTACTATGAGCCTCTCTGAAGACATTTGTAATTAACAATAATGAATACTACCAGGTGAGTGTGATATATGTGTTGTTGAAAAGACTGAATTACAGAATGACTTACAATAAATTGACCAACATTTTTTATAGATTACAGCTTCTTCTAAAAAGAAATCAAACTACATGGCAAACAATAAGCACTTTTTATCAAAGAAAAACTGAATTCCTATAGACAAATGCATCAGCGATGTGAAGAATATGTCAGTGATACATCTTAAACCACTTTTAACATCTTTACAATTGCTACAGTTCAAGCAAAGGATAATTTGCTATGCAAATACTATAGGATTAAATGCCTTCATAAATTTATTTTTATATATCATAACAATTGATTTTCTTTTCAAATTATGTTAATTGAAGAGACTATAAATAGGAAATCTGAAACAAAATACATGACAGCAGAGAAAAACTGTGATGAAACTGTCTTTGCATATTACAGATATATATTTATCAATATTTCACAGTAAATTTTTTAAAAAATCATAGCACTAATCGGTAAAAACAGATAAGAAGAAAGCAGTATGCAGGAGTAGTTGAATAGGCTATGTATTTCCAAGTCTGTTCAGGATGATGCAGACCTAGGATCCCTATCAGGTTCGGTGTAAACTGTGAGCCTTTAGCAGTTGTTTTGGAAATGTTCTAAAGAACACTTGAGATTTTAATAAAATAAAAGTGGCATCACACTTCTCATCATTAAAAGGTAAGAATCAAATTTTTTCATTTATAGACTTCTTGCCTCAAATAAATTCCTAAAAAGAAAAAAAAAAATAGAGAACAAATTGCCTTAAGTGCTGGGAGAAACAGAAAGAGATGAGAAGTCAGTATGGATTTATCATAAACATATACTGTCAAGGTAACAAACCTTCTTTTCTGATATGCTAGGAGACCCAAAGAAGAAAGGAATAACAGCAGAAGTTGTAATTTGACTTTCCAAATGCTTCTGATGTGACATTCTGATAAACAATCTAGAAAAGCACGATGCACATGAAAAGCATGTAAACTGGTTGGAAAGTAGTTAGAAATCAGTTAGTAGTTCCCTATCAAAATGGAGGGCAACTTTCAGAATGGTTCTACAAGGCATCAATCTTTTATTATCACTTTTGTTGATGGTAGAATAAATGCAATATTTGTAAATAAATGGCATATAAAATGAAGCATTGAGGGAGTATTTGAAGACAGAAAGAAAATTCTGGTTCAAAACACAGCAGGCAGATGAGTAGCATAAGAAGAAAGCAGGGCATGAGGAGGAAAGAAGGAAGCAAGGCAAAATTCAGTACAGACACTGTACCTGAAAAAGAATCATAGAATCGTAGAATCACAAGGTTGGAAACAACCTGTAAGATTTTCTAGTCCAATCATCCTTCCATTACCATTGCTACCATGAGCTACTAAACCATATCTCATAATTCCTCATCCAGACACCTCTTGAAAACTGCCACGGATGGTGACTCCACCACCTCCCTGGGCAGGCCATTCCAGTGCCTGACCACTCTCTGAGAGAAAAAGTTTTTCATTACGTCTAACCTAAACTTCCTCTGGTACAACTTGTTGCCTGGGAGAAGAGGCCAAACCCCTCTCATCACAACCTCCCGTCAAGAAGTTGTAGAGTGCAATGAGGTCTCCCCTGAGCCTTCTCTTTTCCAAACTAAACAATCTCAGTTCAGACTAAACAACCTCAGCTGCTCCTCTTAAGACTTGTGCTCCAGACCCCTCACCAGTTTCATTGCCCTTTTCTGGACATGCTCCAGGGCCTCAATGTCTTTCCTGTAGTGAGGGACCCAAAACTGAACACAATACTCGAGGTGTGGCCTCACTAGTGCTGAGTACAGGGGGGGATGATTACCTCTCTGCTCCTGCTGGCCACACTATTTCTAATGCAGGCCCTCTTGGCCACCTGGGCACACTGTTGGCTCATGTTCAGCTGAGCATCAACCAACACACAGGTCCGTTTCCTCTTCACAGTCAATCAGCCACTCATTCCCAAACCTACAGCGCTGCATGGGGTTGTTGTGGCCAAAGTGCGGGACATGGCACTTGGCCTTGTTGAATCTCATCCCATTCACCTCAGCCAAGTGATCCAGCTTATCTACATCCCTCTGACAAAGGTCTTCCCTACCCTCAGGCAGATTGACACTACCTCCCAGCATGGTGTCACCTGCAAACTTACTGAGGGTACACTCAATCCCTTTATCTAGGTCATCAATAAAGATATTAAACAAGATGGGCCCCAGTACCAACCCCTGGGGGACACCACTTGTAACGGATCACCAGCTGGGATTTAACTCTATTAACCACTACCTGCTGGGTTCTCTAATCAGTTCCTTACCTAAAGAAGGGTATATTCGTCCAGGCCACGGGCAGCCAGTTTCTCCAGAATACTGTGAGAGACCATGTCAAAGGTTTTGCTGAAGTCTAGGTAGACTACATCAACAGCCTTTTCCTCATCTACCAGTCTGCTCACCCAGTCGTAGAAGGAGATGAGGTTGGCCAAGCACGAACTGCCTTTCATGAACCCGTGCTGGCTGGGCCATATCCCCTGGATGCCACGAATATGCCGTGTGATCCCACCCAAGATGAACTTCCCCTGGTACCAAGGTCAGGCTGACAGGCCTGTAGTTCCTCAGATCCTCCTTACAGCCCTTCTTGTAGACAGGAGTCATGTTGGCAAGCCTCCAATCCTCTGGGACCTCTCCAGATAACCAGGAGTGCTGGTAGATGGCCAAGAGCGGCTTGGCAATCACCCCTGCCAGCTCCCTCAGCACCCTAGGATGGAGCCCGTCTGGTCCCATGGATTTTTGACAGTCCAGATGGAGGAGGAGCTCTCCAACTGTCTCCACCTGAATCACTGTGGGTGTATTCTGCGTAGCATCCCAGACTTCCATATCAGGCTGTAAAGTGCCTTGAGGATAACTGATCTGCCTATTAAAGGCAGTTGTAAAGAAGGTGTTGAGGACCTCAGCCTTCTCCTTATCTTCAGTAGTCACATTCCCCACTGCACCAAGAAAAGGATGGAAATTCTCCCTGGTTCTTCTCTTACCACTGATATATTTATCTAAGTTCAAGTTGTGCTTTTGCCTTTCTAACTTCCTCCCTGAATACCTTAGCTACTCCCTTGTAATCTCCCCAAGTAGCCTGCCCCTTCTTTCAGAGGACAAAGACGATCTTTTTTCTTCCAGAGTCTCAAAATAGTTCCCAGTTCATCCACACCAGTCTTATTCCCCTATGGCTCACCTTACGGCATTCAGGGACAGCCTGTTCTTGTGCCTTTAAGACTTCCATCTTGAGAAGCATCCAGGCTTCCTGGACCCCTTTATCCTTAAGGAGCAGCTCCCAAGGGACCCATGCTACAAGTGTCCTGAACAGGTCAAAGTCCAGCCTCTTGAAGTTCAATATAGCAGTTTTGCTCCAAGAACAGAGAATTCTACCACTTCATGGTTGCTCTGCCCAAGACAGTCCCCAGCCTTCACATCTCCTGCCAGTCCTTCACTGTTAGCATGTCCAGCAGGGCACCACCCCTGGTAGGATCTTGTACAGGCTGTGTAAGGAAGCTATCTTCCACGCACTCTAGAAACCTCTTTGACTGCTTCCTCTGCACTGTATTATATTTCCAACACATATCAGGGAAGTTGAAGTCTGCCATGAGAACAAGTGCTGGTGATCGCACAACTTCTACAAGCTGCTCATAGAATGCCTTGTCCATCTCTTGAATGCTTCATCCATCTCTTGAAAGAAATCAACCACCTATGTACAGTGGGGAGTAAACCAGCCAGTCAGCAGTAGTTCAAGGGCTACCTTGGAAATTAGTAAATATAAACCTAATAGAAGTTGAAATGTCACCTTGCACAAAAGAGAGGTCTTATACTACATTTATGACTTAAACATAATCTTTTACTCCCATCTTAGTAAGTTTCATTTAGAGTGCTGCATTCACTTTCAGGCATCAGCTGGAAGTAGTCAGGAGAAAAATGAATGATCAGAGACAACACCTTTTGAAGAAAGATTGAATGAACTATATTTGCTAAGCTTAGGGAAAACAATGAACAAAGAATACAATAAACTCTGAAGTGTTACTGGATAAACTGCTTCTGAGCCCATGGAGGGTGGAAAAGGCTTAATGCAGTAAGAAAAGGAACACATTAACACATATCCTATGAAAGCCAAGGCTTTCCAGAACCATAAAAACTGTCCTTACAAATGTCTAAATATGGCCTATCTTGTGCTGAGGAAGACACAGTTGGTTGATTCTACCTTAGGGCATGCAAATGGCTGGAATAAACCCTATTCTTGCTTCATTTTTTATGCTTGGACACCAGAACAGACATTTAAAAACTTAATGCTTGCATAATGGAGAAAGTAAATAAGAAACTGCAAGTATTACTTGCAAGAAGTCTAAGAATTCATTTCTTGTCAGTGACTTGAAACATTCAGTTTACACTGATTAATTGTTTTCATTATGTGGAAAAAACTTGTGGAACTAATGATAATTCCAATTTTTGCATTTCAATGCTTTGAAATGACAATAGCACGATAAAGATGAGCCTCATTACTTTCTATGTTTTATGCAAGCCATAGAACATGTACATAGCAGAATTATGAGCCAAAAAATAAAGTTACCCCCTATGCAAAACATTTGTTTTGGTCCATTTATATATGTTTGAGTCTGTTTTTAAGCCAGTCATGCTAAATGCAGAGAGAGGTAGCTTAATATAGTCAGAAGTGTAAATCCATGTTCAACTCAGAACAAACTGATGAAAAAATACATATTCCATAAATAAATTTTACTGATTCATTTTTCTCTAATGATTATGGATCTGCAAGTTAAAAAAATTAAAATTAATAATAAAAAGAAGCCTGGAGGAGCTGAATACTTACCTTTCAGTAAATTTGAGTCTATATCCTTCTATGCATATTTTTGTGTAGCTTTTAAAACTAATAGGTGTGATCCTATTCTGTTGTGGCTAAAGTCACTAGACAAATCTTGTTTACGTAGGCACTTACTTCTTTGAGCATGTGAAATAAACTGGAATGAAATGTGAATGGAAATGGAATATATAGAGTTGCAATCAGATATTCAACTCAAAAATCTGATCATGTCTCTTTACTGGACTTTCATAATCCCTATCTTTAGCAAGAAAAACATCCTTCACTTCACAATCACACTTTATTCATGTCAACACTTTTTAGCAGTACACACAATTTGAACAATTATTTTCAAGGATGAAGTACAGGAGCAGTAGAGTAGAACCTCATCAAAAATCTCTGATGAACACCTTGAAACCTCACTGAGAATTGCAACCACTGCTGTCAAACCTGGTGCATTAGTTTCACATAAACAAGGTCAAATATCCCATTGACCGCTGATGCAGATTGTTACAAGCATAGTATATAGGGTCCTGCTCATCACAGGTGGAAATGCATAGCTAATAGTGGTAACTATGTTGAAAAAAGTATTTTGTAGCTGAGAATTTGATCTATCAACTAGTGTTATTGTGGTCTTTGTATCTTTTGTAGTTTCCATGAAAATAAATAGGAGGCATTAGTTTTGGAGCAACCTATGTATATGAGGCCCAAGACAATTTCTGTTCACTAAGTGTGACTCAGGCAAACCAAAGAGTTGGACACTCATGCTCTAAACTATTCCAAAGTGTAGATTAAATGTATCAAGCAGGTTCAATATTTGATTACCACTTAGTTCCATGACGATCTGCTTCTCTAATCACAGCAGGTTTCTGTCTGCAGGGCTGACAGTCGTGTCAATACACTTGCAGTGGGCTAGCTTTAGCTAACAGCATGATGCCCACCCAGAGAAAACATCACATAAAGATAGGAACAGCACATACCAGCTACAGAGGCTGTCAAATGAGGCTCAACCTTGGGAGAATTACCGTAATTTTCACTATTTAGCGTAGATTTGGGTAGTGAGAAACAAAAAGATAACCACTGTCCCTTCCCCGTTTTCAGGTTAAGCATCACTCCTTTGCCCCCAGCATATCTATCTGAGCCTCAAGCTGTACAGAGCAGATAGGAGGTTAATAGTAAGTACACAGTAGTTCCTTTCTGTCGCTCCTTCATTCTTTCATTTCTTCCCTGCTCCAGTATGGGTTCTCCACAGGCCACAGATCCATCAGGAGTATCCATCTGTTCCAGCATGGGCTGCACCACAGGCTGCTGAGGAATACCTTCTCAGTGTCTGCAGCACCTGCCCTTCCTGACCTTGGTGTATGAGCTGCTGTTTCTATCTTTTTTTGTTCCCTTCTGCTCTATTCCTGCCTGGCATTTTTTACCCCTTCTTAAATACATTTTTGGAAAGGCATTACTGTTCCGAAATCAGGGCCCAGTCATGCCAGGCTACTGGAGACATTTGGAAGAATTTGTGTCCCCTATGTATAGGGCAGCCTGGCCTCTTTGTGCAGAAGCCTTTCAGCTCATGCTGTCAGCACTCTGACACCCACAGTCAATACGATGCTGAAATGGAATATACACAACCAAATTCAGTATCTTTCCCTTCCTTTTTGTGAAACAATGAGAAATCATTCTCTTTTATAACCTCAGCAAACTTCAGTCTGTTTTGAGCACTTCTATTTCAACATTCAACAGCCACTACCAGCAAAGATTAATTCTGCTTAATTCTGTTGTTTTAATGTTTGACTTCCAGTCCTCATTTCTGAATCTATTTTAACTGATAGTAAATAGAATAAATAAATTTATTTAGTAAATAAATAAATAAATTTATTTAGTAAATAATTTTTCCCCAAATTGAATCTCTTTTAGATGCTGTAGTCAAGAAATCAAGGCACAAAGCACACTTGCAGTTGATTGTAAGATTCAGAACTTATTCAGAATGAACACTGACATAGATTATGGATTACGGTAATGTGAACAGTTTAAACTGATCCACAGAATGAGAGAACTGTAATACTGTGGATCAGTAGCAAGTTATCCAGAGACAAAGCTAAAATTCTTACATTAATGAGCTCGGATTCCAGAAACCTAAGGTATCATCAAAACACTACACCACACAATGAATTCTTACACAGAAAACAAGCAAACAAAGCAGGAAATAGAAAGATCTTGTAAATAAAACTCCATTTGAACCATAGTTATCCTTAAAAAGCAGAACCTCTTCCTTAGATATCTCTTCCTTTACAATACCTTTTGGTAAAATCTTGGTGTAACTGTTTAAAACTGATCATACTATAGGATCTCTTTTCTTTTATCCTTGCAGATTATTTTCCCTTTATCATAGAAAAGTTCCCTTACTGAGGGTATGCAATAATTTCCAAAAATTGAACTATTTCTGCATCCAGAGGAGATCCCACAGTAGGGTTGCTCACCTTTCTCATAGTACACTTTTTAGTGGAAGATACCCTTAACAATCTCAGAAAGGCATGAAGAAAATATAGAGATGATGACCTAGAAGGTTAAAAAAAAAATAAAACCTAGAACGTAGAAAAGATCTTCACAATGACAGCACATAGGCAAGGCTCTACAATGACTTTTTAGGGAGTTTCTGAGCATAGAACTCATTAGAAGATTAAATTAAAAAATTAAAAATATATATTAAAAAAGAAAAAAACAAAAACAGTGGAAAAGCCAAAGAAAACTTCAGCAAAGGCCCTGTAAGGAAGTTCAAGAATGCTGTCTACTGGAACAGAAAAAAGTTGAAATGCCACAATCTGCTACAAATGCTACTTTTACCAAAAATAATATGTATTAAATTCAGCAATTTAAACACATTTAAAATTATCAAAGTCCATTCTTGTACATATACCTTAAAATATCCATTCCTTTAAGGAATAACTAATTTTTAACACTATTTTTAACACTATATGTTATCGTGACTTCCGGTCACGAGTGGTGTTCCCCAAGGGTCGGTGCTGGGGCCTGTCCTCTTCAATATCTTTATTGATGACTTGGATGAGGGCATTGAGTGCACCCTCAGTAAGTTCGCAGACGACACCAAATTGGCTGGGAGTGTGGATCTGCCTGGGGGTAGCGAGTCCCTGCAGAGGGATCTGGACAGGCTGGAGAGCTGGGCTGAAGCCAGGGGGATGAGGTTCAACAAGACCAAATGCCGAATCCTGCACTTTGGCCACAACAACCCCAGGCAGCGCTATAGGCTTGGGGCGGAGTGGCTGGAGGACTGTGTGGAGGAAATGGACCTGGGGGTGTTGATTGATGCTCGGCTGAACATGAGCCAACAGTGTGCCCGGGTGGCCAAGAAGGCCAACGGCATCCTGGCTTGCATCAAAAACAGTGTTACTAGCAGGAATAGGGAGGTAATTGTCCCCCTGTACTCTGCACTGGTGAGGCCGCACCTCGAGTGTTGTGTTCAGTTTTGGGCCCCTCATTGCAAGAAAGACATTGAGGCCCTGGAACGTGTTCAGAGGAGGGCTACGAAGCTGGTGAGGGGCCTGGAGCACAGGCCTTATGAGGAGCGGCTGAAGGAGCTGGGATTGTTCAGCCTGGAGAAGAGGAGGCTCAGGGGAGACCTTATAGCACTCTATAACTTCCTGAAGGGAGGTTGTGGTGAGCTAGGGGTCAGCCTTTTCTCTCGTGTAGACAGTGATAGAACCAGAGGCAATGGTTTCAAACTGCGCCAGGGGAGATTCAGGCTGGACATTAGGAAATATTACTTCTCGGAAAGGGTGGTCAGGCATTGGAATGCACTGCCCAAGGAGGTGGTGGAGTCACCGAACATGGATGTGTTCAAGAGACATTTGGATGTTGTGTTGAGGGATAGGATTTAGCTGGGGAGTATTGGTGATGGTTGGACTGGATGATCTTCTAGGTCTTTTCCAACCTTGATGATTCTGTGATTCTGTGATTCTGTAAAATAGATACTTAATTTCATTGCAATTATAAAATGTCCAGTTTTTTTTGTTGTTCGTTTATTAGCTGGCAATAATTTGCTTCAATATTTTATAATAAATTTTAACTTAAATATTTATTCAAATTAATGCACAATTTCACATTTAGAAGTACTATTCTTCCAGTATGAATGTAGTCTTAAACGTCAGACATATTTTTTTTATTGACCTTCACAGAATGATTTTTTTCTTACTTTGCATTCTTACTCAATTAGTAGTTATTGAGTTTGATGAAAGTGACTGTGGAAGTTCGTGGCCTACTCTATAAGGGAAACAGGAATATATGAGCAGGATGGCCTGAGATATAAAAATCTCAGAATCTCTGAACTGATATTTCAGAAAGAACTGTCAGAGGCCAAATTTGTATACGAGATACACAATCACCATCACCCTCTCAATGAAAGCACTTGCTTTTTGATTGCTTTTTTAAAACAGTTTGATGAAAGAGTGAAATAACTAAAATTATTTAAAAATCATTAAACTCACTAATGCATGTGAGGTAAATAGTAGATTTATTAAACTGTATGTAACATATAAAGAAAGTACAGTAACCATTTTCTCTCCCCTAAAGGTATAAATTTTATTCAACATTTTTCAGTGAAGAAGGAAAGCTGTACTTCTTCAGCTTTTATCCCATTTTCTCCATTGTCTGGCTAATCTTATTTCAAACTGTAACTCTAGCTATTGTAAGGAGAGGGCTAATTAAGAGACAGCTTTTACTACTTACTGTCTCTCTTACACCAACTAGAAACATTAGGCATGCTCCACTGTATCAGACAGAGAAAGGACATTGCTAGCAAGCCATCTTCTGTGATGGATCTTCAACTACATTTCCTTCCCTTCCAGAGGTTTGCTAAACAGCCTGAAGAAATCTTTAACATTACCCTTTAGTAGCTCTTGCTAGGCAGCAAAGGTTAACACAGGTTGGGGCTTTGATGAAAGTGTAAGCTATCTTGCTGTGAGATACTGACTGTGTTTGCACATGTATTGTTAGTATTAACTGACCTTTTGTTATAAACAGTTATGTGGAGATCTCCATAAATTTTAGTTATGTTTGTATTGAGATTTCAGACAAATATGTCAATAATCTAGAGTAAAAAGATGTATAGGAAGTATGTTGGATTTTTTAAAGTTTTTTTTTTTAGTACTTGGGAAATTTTGTAGTCTGTACTGGACGCATCCTGGTATTAAAATTCTGAACCAGACCAGAAGGTTTCTGATGCACAATTCATGAGAACAAATGAAAATCCATCAGTATGTTCCTCTCCTTCTTACTGGCTGTAGACTTTGCTTATGCCTCAATTACATAACTACAGTAATATGGCAGTATTATAATCAAACTGTATGCCTTGCTGGTATGTGTCTGGATAAGTAAGATCTGTTAAGAGCTTATTCCAAAGTAAATCTGGAAGAGCCACGGAAAAGACTGCATTGAGAATCTGGCATTTCACTTAGCTATAGCCCACAGAAATGTGGTAATTTTTTGTCAATTTTTGATGAAAAAATATTTTACAAAATGTAGACATGGATCACAGCTTTTAGCAAACAAACTGTCCCACAAAATATCACTCTGATTTTGGAGAAAGACTGACAATTTGGAGAGTTGTCAACTCGAGCAGAATACTAAGCATGTAAACCTTGTGCCCTCATTTCTGGATTACCTGGATACCATTCAGTTTTTGGTAACAGTCCAATCAGCGCACCATCAGAGAGCTCTATTTTATTGCATTTTATAGTATCCATAGATAAGATGAATACATTCATTTCAGAGTATATTTGTGTGGGGTTTTTTTATTCACTTATTTATACCATACAACAAAGAGCACGGCTGCTATAGCTCCTCCTCTTCTCTGATCCTAACAGAACCAGGCAGCTTAAAATGATGTACACAACTTTGAAATGTGAATGGAAGAAACCATCAAAGGGGATGTTTTTCCTCATTTCTACCCAAACTGATAACCTTTTCTGAAGAGGAGAATTAGTTAGAACAAAGAATGTGACTGATGATGCATGACTTTTCTTCTTTCCTGAATAGACTATTTCTTATCAACAAAGAAGTAATTTTTATACAACATGGAGTATACACAATGTTCTGCAAATTAAGCAGTTTGTTTTTGCTTGTAGACTATGTTCATTTTTGAGAGCATCAGGTATCACCGAGTATCACAGAATCACAAAATAACTGAAGTTGGAAGGGACATCTGGAGATCATGTAGTCTAACCTCATAGAGCAGGATCACCAAGAGCAGATTGCTCAGGTGCTTCCAATTGGGTTCTGAGTATCACCAACTCTCTGAGACACTAAAATTTCTCTGGGCAGCCTCTTCCAAAGTTTTAGTCCCGAAGTGAAATAAAAAAGTATTTTCCATGCTTAATTGGAATTTCTCGTATTTCAGTTTGTACCCATTACCTTTTGTCCTTTCAGTGACTATCAATGGCATATAAACTTTTTTATTCAGTCTCTGATTACTTAGAATCCAGACAACATTTAAGCATAATGCAAAGAATGAAAAGACAAGTCCTCCATTTTCTCTCTTATTCCATGCTGAAACATTTAACTTCATTTCACATAATCAAGTAGTGACAAATGAGTAAGTAATCCTGGATCAGTAAATGATTTTTAAAAATCCTGAGCAACTTTAGTCTGATAAAACTTGATCCACTATACAATAATCCTATACTTTTAACTAAAAAATAATCCTATAATTTTACATCAGCCACTGTATATGGCATCCTAAATGCCTTAAAATATCACTTGTATTCTTTTAAGAATACAAAAGAACCATTGTGATAAATCTGTCATCTTTCAAAGGCCATTATATTTGTATATTTGTATATCAATTAAAAACTGTTGCCAAATACAGTCTATTTCTTCCAAATTATAAGAAATATAGATGACAAATAAGAAAAAATTAAGGAATTTGTATTTTTGTTTTCCTATAGTGACATAAAGTAGTTGAAGTTTTATGGCATTACAGGAAAATTGAATAAAAATTAAATTTGTTGCATAGACCATAAGAGTTACTGCAGGAGATAGTCTTAAAAGCTATATTCTCTAAAGAGAATAGCCCCTGATATAACAGCATTTAGCTTTGTTTTTTAAAGGATAAATGTCATGAGATAGAAAGACACAATGGCTGACACTGATCAAAAGCAATCTTTCATCTGATATCTGTGGAAAGCATAGCAAAACAGCTCCTATTTTTAAGGTCTTTAAAAGACTTGTGCTTTCTTTTAACCTAACTTCAACACTCAATGGTATTTGAATAGAACTTTTAAAATCAAGACTTTAACTGTTTTGTTGGGTTGCCATTGTTTTTTCTTCCTTACTTTCCCTAGTAAGGTAATTTGAAGTATTTTCATAGAGTAAGTAATCATTTCTGAAAAATGATTTTTGTGTAAAAATCATTTGTGTAAACAGAAAGTGACTGAACAGGAGCAGGGAGAAAGATTTCTGAGATTAGTGCTGCTTTGAAACTGTGTGTACTCTGTTGCCTTACGTAGCTGAGATCTGTACAGGCAAAAAGTAACCATGCAGGCTGTTCAGGCTAGATAGACTGTCATAACATGCAGTGGAAAAGCATAAGATCTAGCTCTTCTCTAAAGGCTGTCACCCAATCAACTGTTTATTTTGCAAGTGCTCTGAAGTTGATCTATTTGCAGAAAAGTTTCTCAAGGCAATTATACCTATCATCACCACACTGTCTAGACCTTATCAGTGCAAAATTAGAAAAATAAGGAATTAGAAAAGTATGCCTGTAGCAAAATGTGTTCATTTAGAGTATAAATATCTTTACAATTTTCAGGGAAATGATTAACCTTAGAACAGTAGTCAAACAAAATACAGGTAACATTTACATCCCTACTAAATACACGCTCCTGAAACTAAATTTTTTTTCTTAAGTCTTGTCAGCCTGGAGTAGATCTCTGATGAGATTTTACAGTGGACTTTCAGTATATAAAAGTGAGGTATAAAAGAAAGATGGGGACAGCGTAACGATTTCAAACTAGAAGAGGGATATAAGTTTTCTACACCAGAAGTAGTAAAATACTAGAACAGGCTGCCCAGAAACGTGGTGGATGCCTGGACACTTTCAAAATGGGGCTGTATGGGGCTCTGAACAACTTGATCTAGCTGTAGATGACCCTGTTCACTGCAAGGGAGTTGGACTACATGACCTGCAAAGGGCCCTTCCAATTTAAACAATTCTATGATTCTATTTGTCAGTAATTAATTTCTAATGCAAACAGATGTGCTTAAGAATGTATTTATTTTGTTCCACTGTCATAGTAATTCTGAAACTCTATTCATCAATGCTTGCAAAGTTCATTGAAAAACTTGATTATGTCCGCTGAAATGATGACGTCATTATAGAAATTTGTAATATCTGTTCTTATTCTGATACGAGAGTAGAAGAATAAAGTAATACAGCAATGAAACAAAAACTATTTGATAATGTCTTTACTGTAAAATTTTGGATGTGTTTTGATTTCTTGCTTAGTTATTTTTTCACAGTAATTGGAATTTAAGTGTGCAGTGAACTAATTCTCCTGAGTTTATTTAGAAAGATTTCTGTTCACATTCATATACCGTAGTTTTCATTAAAAGGATAATGACAAACGTCATATGTTATCTTGAATTATAAATTTTGCATATAATAGAGTGGTGCAAATCCCATTACTCAAGCAACATCTGCCCTTGGTCCCTTAATCAAAATCTCCCATATCATTCTCTTCCTGTAAATCTTCAAAGCACAACAGCTTGTGACTGCTCCAGGGGGAAATAGTATTTCTCTCAGGCAGTCAGATAATTTGAGGCCTCCTCATAATCAATTAATTGGCAAATGTCTTCTGTTAACTGTGTTTATCCCACCTGAATAAAAAAATTACATCAGAGTTCTCAAGGAGTAAGAGGTCACCAAAGAGAAAAGACAGGATAGAAAATCCAAAAATCAAAATGGGATTTACTTGCAAAATGATAAACCAAATAATTTTCCAGAGGAATTAGCTGGTGCTGAACAACAAACATTCAAAATGTTAGCTAGCAGCAGACAAGTACCTGGAGGAAGGAGAACTTGCAGTACCTCATTAAGTGGCAGATTCATATGAATAACTGCCAACAAAGGAGATAACCAGGAGTTAAAGCACACAGACATATCCTTTTGTATGCACAATGCCTGCAAGAGTCTTTTATGAGTGACAGGTGATGCTAAAAAATACTAAAAATACTGTCTTTTGTTTGTTATTTTTGTTTTAATGGAATATCAATATTCCATTAAAATTCCAGAGCTACGTATTAAAAAAAAATAAAGTCAGTGGGGAGACACTCTTAATTAAACAACGCATTTAGGGTTTTTATACATATACACAAAATAAGTTTCATTAGGAATAAGATCACAGTCTAAGCATTCAGTTCCATAAGTTTATATCTGCCTTATCATGCAGTGCTATAAATATCTGTAATTTTAACATATATTTCTTCAAATACTCATTCAATCTAATCTAACTAGCATGAGTATTAATAAAAATGAATGTGTGGCTTCTGAATGCGTATGCTAAAAATTATGTTAAAACATTCCATAAACTATGATACATACAAGGCTGACTATCACATAATGACAACAGTACTACCATATCCACAATGCTTTCATGCTTGCACTTTGAATAATCACTTATTTATGAAGAGAGAAGACTCACTCTAAGCTCTGCTAGCACTGAGGAACTGGCCAGTGTTGTAGTCTAGTTTGGGCTTGTATATCTAAGTATGAACTGTGTTATGGGTGATTTTTTCTCCCATTTTGCAGGAAAAAAAAAATCACAAGGGTGATTTGCATATCCAGAAAAGGTTATGCAAAAAGGTTGCAGTATTTGCGTTCTTGGAAACATTCAAAACTTGACTGAATATGACCTCTGAGAAGCCCATCTATCTTGACTCAGCTATTATCAAGATGTTGGATTAGATGTGCCCCAGGAGTTCCTTCCAATTCAGATGATTCCATCACTGTCTAAGAAGCTTGAAGCATATTCAAATCAATCCTTTTCTGTATTTGTTACCTGCTACATTCATGTCAATTTGTCATTTAATTAAGAAAGGTGAAAATTGGTACTTGCTACAAAGAAAGAAAATTCACCATTTTCACTATAAATTGCATGGATTCTAAGAACAGCTTAACAGCATTTTACAGCGTTATATTAAATTTTCTTCTAGTATGGCTTGATCAAACTGTGACAAAGATGTCATATTAGATTCCTCATTTGCGTCCATGTGTTAACATTGTTAATAACAATATGCAATAACATTGGAAACTATTGTTGCTTAACCTACTCTGCTACTAAATAGATCTTAGCTTAGTTCCTCATACAGAGAAGTAGAAACATCAACAGCACACTGTGGAAAGCACTGCAAAGACATGCAAGCTTGTTCCAAAGAGTCTGATTTATTCACTGTTAGGTGTATGCTAAACTAGACATCTGTGGAGGAATAACCCCATGTTATAGGGACTACTGAGCTGGGAAACAGCTTTGCAGGAGAGGGCCTGGGAGTCCTCATGGACATGAAGGTGAGCATGGGCCAGCAATATGCCCTTGCAAAAAAGAAGGCTAAGGGTATCCCAGCTACATTAAGAAGAGGCTGAGGATGGTAATCTTGTTATTTTCTTAGCATTTGTGAGCCAGAGACCTGGATTACCTTTGGGCTGCCCACAAGGTAGACAATGACATACTGGAGAAAGTCCTGTGATGGGTCACAAAAATGATTAGGAGCCAGGAATATCCATTCTGTGAAAAAAGGCTGAGATCTAGACTGCTCAAAAGGACAGGAGGCAGCTTGGGGAGGGTGGTTGGCTTATAGATGAAGGGATAGTGAAAAGAAGATGGAACCAGGCCTTTTTCCAATAGTGTCCAGAGAAAAGGACTGTATTTTTTTTTACATGGTAAGGTTTTGAAAGTAGGTGGGGGACATGGGTGGTATCTGTGAACAGAGCCCAGTACAATTCCCTGTCAAATCAGGGCCAGTTCCAGCTACTCCAAAAGGGACGTGTTGCAAAACTGAGCCATGAGAGATGGTGGGTTCTTCTGAAACAGCAGATTTAAGGAAAAACTCCTGTACAAGAGTAGCTGGACGAGAAGAATAAGAAAAACTGAGAAACTTTGAAAAAGCCTTAAAGGGAGAAATGGCCATAGATTTCAGGCAAGTGTTTACTAGAAATTACAATCTGTTGTCTGGCATATAACTTGCTGGCCTAAACTTTCTGAAACCACTGGGAACTTCTTGAATTTGGTACAGTTCACTTAGTTCCATGTCCCACTGAAGTAAAGCAATAGCAATTCTCTTCAACTATGTTTATCATGATGCTCATATTTTGGTTTGAAGTTTTGTTTGTAAAATATAAAATCTAAATTCTGCTTTGTCTTCCTTGTCAACACACCATTTTGGAGCAAAAAAAATTTAGCCCAGTCCATAATATCAGAAATCAGAACACTGTGTGACATAATGTCTTCTAAGATAACGCAGTGTTCTCTACACACTTGTCATAGACCTGGTCTTCTCATATCCTGCCTGCAGTGCCACTCTTTTATCCATTTTCACATTCTTCAGTTTCAAACCATCTTAGAATTATTCCAGTAACCACCTATTCTGAGTGCTACTTTTTCCAAGAATTCATCAAAATGTATATTGTGAGATTGTCGGACTGAATCAAACTGGACACTGTAGATTTTGCAACTGAATTTGTTTTGACTTTTCCCTCTACTAACTCCTCTAACAGAGTATAGCACACTTCTGAATGAGTGCATGGGTAAGCATGCAAATGTAAGTACAGCTATTCAACTTTAAATTCTTTCATCTTCATCATTTATCTTCAATTCATTTTTTTTATTATTTTTACCCTTAATCTGCAGTGCTTTACATACAGTTTCTTGTAAAAACATATATATATATCCCTCATATTCTTGTTTCTAGATGTACTCTCTCATCATAGCATCACAAGATCCAAATGCTCAAATACTAATCTATTCCTCTATTCTTAACAATACACACTCAACCAATTTGAGCTGGCTCTAATTTCCAAAGGCATTTAATAATCTCTGGCAATCAAATAATGGAATTTATCCATAATATCATAGTTCTTTTGATGCATAGCACACAAGAATTATTTCTTTTTTAATGAAATTGCACTGAAAATTTTGAAAAAGTAAAACATAATAAGAATGGCTATGTAGTACACACACTGCAAAAGGTTTGCCTATATTTACTGAAAAGTGATATAACAATTTCACAAAATGCTGGATCTACTGCTCTGTTGGCACTTGTGCACTGTACTACACTTCAGCTTCTTTCCTTCTGAAAATCCATAGAGAAGAACCATGCAGGGATCATTTTTTACCTGAGTATTTGTATTTATTTTCCACAAATAACATTTAAAGATCCTTGGAAGTCAACTTTTTTCAGTTAATGTTCTCTGAAAAATCAGAAGCACGGTGCATGCATGCACTAGATTTAAGCAGAAGAATACTCATAAATGTTATTTTCAGCTCTATTATAACTACTTTGAACTACATGCAACTTCAGCGTACTGCTACTACAGATGGAGTACTTTGGCTTCAGAAGTATCATGCAATAAAACTTTAGCATGATATATAGACTAAAAAGAACAACTCAATCTTTAATGTGGGAACTAAGTAATGTAACAATGAATCCATGGTGACTATTCAAAATGAATTTCAAGAAAAAGAGCAGTTGAGATGCTTAATAAAAACCTGTGAAGCATTCAGATTGAATAACATAAGCAGAATGCTGCAATATAAATCTTCTTAATTTACATCCAGGGCTTCATTATGCATATTTTATAGCACTCCACAGAACTTTAATTTACAGATTTTTGGAACTTTACCAACCCCAAAAGAAGTGCTAAACATGCCTGTTGGAACATTTAACCAAAGTATGTCACTAGAGATTTCCTTAATGAGTGCAGAATTATCATTTATTTGCATTCTTGGTAGATTTAAAGTAGTAAGGCCTATTAACAAGATAATGGTAAATGCTACTTGAATGTTAGTCTTCAGCAAACTATTCACTAAAATGAATAACTCAACGCACAAATTTCATAGTATGTAACTAAATTGAGCAAGCATTTGCTCTGCTCATTTAAATAGGTAATTTGACTCAAAATAGCTAGTTATGGAACAATATGCAGTTGAACAGACTCAGCCAAATTACTTCAATAACAACTGTTGTCCTTGTCAATTTTATCTGATAATTTTCCTAAATACTGAGCAGCACGTACAAAAATAAATAGAAACTTGATGTTATAAGCCCAGTATAGAATTAAGAAAATTTTGCTGGTGAAAGTAAAGCCTTGAGAAAAGATGACTGAGAGGGACCTGATCCAGGTCTATAAATATCTAAGGTGTGGGGGGCAGAGTGGTGAGGCCAGACTCTTTTCTGCAGTGTGTGGAGGCAGGACAAGGGAAAGTGGCCAGAAACTCAGCATAGGAAGTTACACACAAATGTGTGCAAGAACTTCCTCATGGTGAGGGTGACAGAGCACTGGAACAGGCTGCCCAGGGAGATTGTGGAGTCTCCTTCTCTGGAGATACTGAAGACCTGCCTGGACACCTATTTGTGTGACCTGGTGTAGGGAACCTGTTTTTGGCAGGGGGGTTGGACACAATGATCTATAGGTGTCCCTTCCAACCACTACAATTCTGTGATTCTGTGAAAGCACAATGCATGCATTTAAATTATTTTCACAAACCTGTTCATTAAAAAAAAAAAATGCAGACTAACCGTGCATTACACTACAGATTGGAAATGCTTGGTCTTCACTTCAACTCTGGAAGCTATAGTTATTTTTAAGGGCCCAGAAAAAGGACAAATTTGATTTAAGAACACAAATATGACATCTGTTGATCGGACAAGAGTTAATTCTATGACAGTATGCAATTCTAGTACCCTTCTTAGTGAAATAAACAACCATTCCAATCATGCATGCATTGGAGTGACTAGTGTGTCTCATGCCACAGATGGCTGCACAACTGATTTCCATTATGAGCTGTGGAATGCATTTATCATAGCAAAAGAGCAGTTGCCTAATAAACTACTAAAATTAGATTGAACTGGACAGCATTCTATTATACATGAAATTATCCTGATCCCTGGACTTCACCAAAAGTTAACTTTGACAAACTTCCTCTCTCCAAAACATAATTGCTTATAATTTAACCATTTAATGAAGTTTAATGCATTATTTTCTTTTATTTTCTTCATCAGAATAAGTTTTGAATAATATGGAAGTGGGAGACACAGACTGTACAGCAGTCCCATCCCAGCACACTCCACAACAACCCTGAGACAAAAAATGCAGTTGGTTGGTTTGCATCTTTTTAGCTTCCATTATATTTCATTTGATTTTGTTACATTTTTCAGCCAAAACATTTTGCAACATTGAACTACTTGGTTCTCAAACTCTTTACAGAGCAAATACCAATGATAAAGTTAGGAAGCCAAGAAAATATAGGAGTTTGGTGCATTTTTCTACAGGGCTTCTAATTAGGCAACCAAGATTGCACATTAATAGTGATGCACTAATTCAGGAAGCATGTATTCAGTCATCCCACTACATTATAACTTTAATGGTACAAATTGATTTTATTCTCCACAGTAGGTTTAGTCCTCAGAATTTTAGTCCAAATTGAGTAGCTGTTTAGAAGACATCACACCTCCTCAGTTATTTATACACCAAAGGTACTTTTAAATTTTGGAAGGAAAATGTAAGCATCTATGTCTCAGTCTTAGACCGTGGCTGGGACAAGGCAAGCAGCTGGTTATCAGACTGGTAAAGGCACAAAGTATACATGCTACTCAGGTACACTGAAACACCGCACTAAATATACAGGTCCCATGCCAACATTTAAACTATTAAATTCCCAAACAGGACGCTTTAAAAAATTGTGAATGTGACTACATCATTCATGTAACCAAATCTGAATACCTAAAAACCACAAAGGGTGATGCAATAAGATTTACTAGCTAATTGTGAAATATTTGGCTTTTGATTTTAGTAGAAAACAACTTTTTTTCATCAATGTAGACTTATTTGAAAGCAGTGATCCTTCGAGCCTCTATTATGACACACTCTGCTGGACCACACTGTGAAAATATGCTGTGCAGAGGTTATAATTTACATAAACGTATAGGTAGCTTTTTTTAAATAAAAAAAAAAGCATTAAACTAGATCGGCTACATTAGATAGTGAACATTTAGAATTTCTTTTCAGACTATCTGTAAACAGTGGGGAATTTATGAAATATTTATACTGTGTATAATGAGTGACCTCTAAAACTGCTGATTATCATTTTGCTGCTCAATAACCCTATTAACATCTCCAAAGACAAATGCTGAAATATGATCACAAGCTGAAAGCTTCAGGATACATTTAGTTATAAGGTTTGCATGTTAATATGAAGGTTAAGTCAAAGCACAGAGTATCAAAATTGGTGAAATGTACTGAACTCCCACTACCATAGACTGGAACTAGCATATACAATCTAGAAGTAAGCAAGGACAAGGCATATGAAAAATAAAACAAATGAAAATAAACACTCATCAAAAAACACACCTTTGCTTGCTCATCTGTAACTGCAATCACTATAAACAGAGTTTTTAAACTTGACCAAGAGAAATGAGAGAATGTATGAAGATACACAGTCCTGTGAGTTTTAAATTCATTCCAGCAATGTGCTGATGCCAAAATTCTATACCCTCAAATATTTTTCATTTTAAAAAAATTGACAGGCATGCCAAGATCTTGGCTAACAAATCATTATGAGATACAATAGGTTTTTTTGTTTGTTTATTTATTTTCTCTCCCAAGAAATAAGCAATCCAGCTCATCTTGTATACGTATAGGAAATATACAATTGTAGGCTAATAGAAAATCCAGGGATTATTTAAATTTTAAGCAAAACAAACAAAAAAAAAACAACAAGATTACCGGTGGTATCATGATTGCTTTTAGAACAGATCAGAAAAGAATTCCGTCAAGAAAAATAGTTAGGAATAGAAGAAAAGATTTTAAGGCTTATAGTATTAGCAGAATATCTGGCAACATTGGGGATTGCGATTCTCTTGATACCTGTTTCATATGTGTGTGTGTGAGAGAGAGAGAGCGCGCACAAGAGGGAGAGGGAGAATGCATGTAAATGTACTTACAAAATTCTTACTGCTTTGTCACTTATGACTGCACTTCTGTACTGGATCAATGGATTGAGCATTTCTCAGCTTTATACTAAATTCATGATATTAGCTAGTGTTTTATACTTCTCTACAAAGTAATTACTGCTACTTCTTGCTAGCTATGCTTTTGGAAGCCAAGGCATTCCAGTATAATCAGGGGTTCAGGTGAGTTCTTTACATGAAGGTGCTTGTCAAAGTCTTTTGTAACACGCACCTTCAGGCTTATCTTACACTGTCAGAGGCAGCAGTGGGCAGCAAGATTTACTCATCATTAAAAATAAAAATGCTACTGCTTTATTTTAATCTGTCATTTTATAAGCAGCAATAATTCTGTCAATAGAGGACTTCCAAGCCATGCACAGCCATCAAATAAGTCCAAGCTATCTATAACTACTATGCTAATGCTGCTATAGATAGATTCAAACATGCACTAGTAGGTCCCTGAATCAACTTTAATAACTTCTGCAGCCTACCAAACTTGGTTACTAGTCTGATAAAATTTTAATTACCCAACATCATTCACACACTATGGCAGTGTTTCTGCTCTTACTGGCTCTACTAAGATTACTGAAGAGAGCTGTGATATGAGAGCCACAGGAAAGCTAATAGTTGCACAGATTTTTCAAAACAATTTTTAACCAAATGAAAAATTTGCCATTAGTTCAGAAGGATCCATCTATGAGGTGAATTTATTGACATAATGGCTGATATGTCCGGTAAAATTGGTCCTATGCAGGAGACTAGCAGAAAATATAAATTACTAACTTTTTATTCTGAGTAGAATATCATCCTTCATATAAGGATGCATTACACAACACAGTTTCTTGAACTTGATATTTTGCTTAAGAAATACAGGTCCAATGACCCTGAAAGACACTGTGTTTTTTTTCTACTGGTATTGAAAAGCATATTTTAACATGAAATTAACTTCAAAGAAAAAGTTATGTTTCACAAAGTCTCAATTTTAAGTAAGTAGTGGTAGCATGTTGAAAGCTTTCTAACTCTACCTTAGCTATGACTGACAGTACTGACTGCTAATAGCAGTTGTCATCCATGTAAAAGCTAAGATGACTAGAAATTTCTAGTATTATCTGGTAGAATCTCTCCTTTCCAGAAAGCAATACTGATTTAGTTTATGAAATAATGTCTGATTGGTGATTTGCTTGTTTTTTTTGTTGTTGTTTTGTTGAATTTTCTTTTTTAACATAGCACTTTCCATACATAAATGTACATGTAAGTGGATATACATAGAGACTCAAAATATATCTATATATAATATAAAAATATATCTATAATATAAAAAACAGTAAGATGAATGGATAGATGTTTCCATGCTAGAAAGCAATTTTACCTTTTTTTATTACCATAATAAGCAACTGTGTTACAGGCCACAGAAATGTTACATTAAATCTCTTTTTGCAGTTCATAAATAACACATTTCTCTCTGTGAAATAAAAATAAAAAAAACACCAAAGACCAGTATCTGGAATTATCTAATAGACTTCAAAGCTTTTTTAATTATTATTATTTTTTAATCTTCTCTGTTTTTATTGATGTGTTCTGATTTTTCTTAGGAGCAAATTCCTATTTAAAAGATTTCTAATTTGTTTTTCTTTCCCCCGGGAATATTATTTGCACCATTTCTATGGGACAGCAATTATTAGATATTAATATATTTATATTCATATATTTATATTATACATATATTAAATATTCAGCTCCTACCTTAAAAGTCTGCACTTAAATTATCTTAATGTAGTAAATTAATGCTTAATTTGGTGGTGAATTTGGGTAAGGCCCAAAACATTCTCTTAAAGATGACCACAGCTCTGACAAAATCAGACCCTAATAGATTCATAGAATGGCTTGAGTTTGGAAGGATCCTTAAAATCATTTAGTTCCAATCCACCTGCCCTGGCCAGGACTGCTGCCTACTAGCTAGATCAGCCTACCAAGGGCCCCATCCAATTTGGCCTTGAATGCAGAGATGAAGCACCCACAACTTCTCTAGCCATCCAGTTTCAGTGCTTCATTGCTCCCTGAGTGAAAAGTTTCCTTCTAATACCTACTCTAAACCTCCTTTCTTTTATATATGTCTTTGTAAGTAACAGCTCTTACTTATTTCCATAGAAACTACAGTAGATACAAAGAGCACAATAATCTGATCTGCCATCTGATAGAGCAAATATTCAGGTACAATGCACAGTCACTACCATTGGCTGTGCAATTCCACCAACAGTGCATACTGACTTTGTAAAAATCTGCACCAACAGAGGTGACCCATAGTTTCACAGCTGCTCACTGTGCTCACATACACTTATTAGTCTCCATAAACATTCATCAAGTCTAGATAGATGTCAGCGGGTACCATTTTTTCTGCATGGAGGAATTGAATGCCACACCTTTACTTCACGCACACCAGATACTATATAATATGTCCAGTTCCCTCAACCTTTCTTCAAAGGAGAGATGCTCCAGCCCTCTGATAATCTTCATGGACATTCTCTGGACCCACTCTAGCAGCTCCACATCTTTGTTGTGCTGGTGAGCTCAGGTCAAGAACACGGTATTCTAGATACAGCTTCACAAGGACAAGGCAGAGGGGGACAGCAACCTCCTTCAACATGGTGGCCTTTCTTTTGATGCAGCTAAAGATACTGTTTGACCTTCTGGGCTGCATACTTTTGGCTCATGTCAAGATTTTCAACCACTGGAACCCCTTTCATCCTCTCTCCCTAGGGCTGCTCTCAGTAAATTCTTTTACCAGTCTGCAAACCTTGCACTTGGCCTTATCAAACATTATTTAAGCTCATATTGGACAATTTTTCAAGCTTGTTCAGGTCTCATTAGATGATGAGCATTTCTTCTATCATGTCACGCACCACTCAGCTAGGTGCCTCTGATAAAGATGTTAAAGACCATCAGTCCCAAGACAAACTCCTGGGGGATATTACTCAATAAAATATGAATTTATGAATCAAGACTGGACCCGGGAATCCTTTAGTCTGGCACATACTCAGATATTTTTAACCGATAATTTAGAAGAATTTACTTATGGACAGAAGTCCATAAGTATCCTTAAGTATCCAAATCTTGGATGCCACAGATATTTTGGTGAGGCATAAAACTTTGCTGCATTATTCATCTGTTTCTTATGGTAATTATGCAAGCCTACAACATCATGGACTACATGAGAAGATTTAATCTCCCTCTCCATAACACAAAGTTTGCATGGAATATCAACTTAAGAAAGAAAGATTTCCAAGAGTAGTAAAGATCTTAAACCTATTATTCCTTCATTCAAAAATGGTATTTAAACATCCTATATTGATGGCTAGAAATAATTTCTTGAATGTAAAGACATAATTACTTCTTAATATTTAACTGTGCATTTTAAGATGAACTGACATGAACAGTAGTGAGAAATTGGAAGGATGGATTTATGTAATAATGGAATTAAGTTTTCCAACCATGGATATGAAATTCTTGCAATTCTTCAAGATTCTACATTTCAGAAATGTCTATTTAAAGACCTCTGGCCTTTAATTAATAATTATTAATTATAATTAGTAATCAAAATTGCAGCATTAGACTTTTAAAAAAAATCTGACTAGTCAACCACAAAATTTTCCAGTTACCCAGCTCAATCTGGGGTGCAAAACTTGTGATGCCACACTCCAAAGTCACATCATATCAGATTACCATGGTCCCGTGTATACACAGCTACCATTATCTTGAATCATAATTAGCTTGGTGTTCTTAACTCTGTCCTTGTTTTATGGGAGATAATTGTATAATGACTCACAATTTAGAACTGTAATCTCTCATGCATATTTCTTTAATTGATAGTGTGTAATGGCATTTATTCTGACACTGGTGAAAGAGTGAAGATCTGTCTTCATTATCTATGGCAATCTCTAGAACAATTTTTTCCATTTTTGGAACACTCAAAACAAAAAAAAAGAGAATTCTATTACTAAGTTTGATTTTAAGTAATGTGTCGTGGACCTCACTGTGAGAAGTTATATGAAGTTTACTTCTTGTTAATGTGGTACTGATACACAACACATTGTTTTTTTTACTGCCTTTTTTTTTTAAAGGTGAGCTTATTTCAACTGAATTGTGGGTGTCTTTAAAAAAAACTTCATTCTGATAAAAATTATCCCATTTCCACTGTTTATATTTTGTAATAGCTTAATTTTGAAGCAATACTCACCCTGTTTCTGTTTCACAGAAAAACTAATTTCCTTATAGTGGGATGCAGCTGTAAAGATGCATGAAGGAAAAGCACCTCAAGGTGTTAGCTGACAGCCAACCAAGCTTGAGCTAGCAGCGGGCTCAGCTGGCCAAGAAGGCCAATGGCATCCTGGCTTGTATCAGAAATAGTGCAGCCAACAAAACTATGGATGTGATCGTCATTTTGTACTCAGAACTGATGAGGCCACACCTCGAATGCTGTGTCCACTGCAAGGAAGACATTGAGGCTCTAGAGTGTGTCCAAAGATGGACAACAAAGATAGTGAAGAGTCAGGAACAGAAGACTTATGAGGAGCAGCTGAGGGAACTGAGATTGTTTCATGTGGAAAAGAGGAGGCTTAGGGGTAGAACTTATCATTCTCTACAGCTATCTGAAAGGAGATTCTAGGGAGGCTGAGGGGGCCAAGCTCTTCTCCCAGGTAACTAGCAACAGGACAAGAGGTAACGGCTTAAGTTATGCCAGAGGAAGTTTACATTGGATATTAGGAAAAATTTCTTCTTAGAGTAGTAAGATATTGGAATAGGCTGCAGACAGAAGTGGTAGAGTGACTACCCTTGGAAGTGTTCAAGAAAAGGGTAGATGTGGCAGTGAGGGACATGGTTTAGTGAGCATGGTGTTGATGGGTTAATAGCTGAACTAGATGATTATATTAGTCTTTCCTAACCTTAATGATTCTACGATCTGGCCAGCTTCACCAATTTCTTAGGGCAAAGCAAAGATACTATCCAAGCTTTTTTCTTTAAGGTTTCTGAAAAAAAAAAAAAAAAAAGCAATGAAGCACTCCACTGCTATGACAATACTATCCTAATTTTTTCCTGTTCAGTGTTAATATATAAGCTTGCAGGTGGTGGGAGCACTAAGACAAGAATCTGACAATCTTTCAGGATTCAGAGGATGCAGCTTTACTAAAAATATCCTCATTCAGCTCTCTATATCTGATAATATTCCCATCTTCACATTAAAAACTATAATTAATTTTAATATATTTAAATATGCTACTATTATGATATGCATGTGTTACAACTGGTAACCTGAATACACAACTGCTACTCACCAGCTCCCTCATTAAAATACTCCAGGGGCACTGCGTGCTAGTAGAAGTTCTCTTAAAGACAAATAAAGGGAGTAATTTACACAGCATTGTCAGCAGTGCTGATGCAGGAGATTACTGTGGAGACAAATAATACCAATGGGTTTACAAAGAAAACTCCTGCATAAAAAGTCTATAAATGCATACTGAAATAATTAGCTATAAATGTACTCTCTAATATCCTAGTACAAGAGTTAAGAGAAAAGGGGAATAGCTCACAGAATGTTTAAGCTGTCTTGTTCATCCAAAACAATGAGTAGTGCCAACCCTTAGCACTATTGGGTCACAAGCTGGATGGATCACCAATCTGACCTACCAGGGTATTTTACACTTTTACATTCTAATGCACAATCTCTTCAGATTTCTCTCTATTGTAAGCACTTTTCCCCCCAGAATCTACATATCATTTCTGTGTCCTATTCATAGACTGGAGTCACCTCTTTTTATTTCCCTTTAAGTACAGCTGAATTTGTTCCCAGACTGTTCACTGTTAACTTACAGTGATACCGACATCAGGCTTCTGTTATGGATAATATTAGGGAAAGCCTTCTCACTACATTAGATTACTTGATCTGATGCAGTTATCAGTGAAAAGGCTATTGCTTAAGAATGCATAGCCCGCAAAAGAAGTCACAACTGAATCCAGAAACTGGGTTTCTTGCATTATGCCACAAATGGCTAATTTCCCATGACCCTACTTTCTGTAAATGAGAGCATAAAGCCTTCAATCCTAGCTAGAAGCAAGGGAGGAGTGACTTAAGTATTTTTGTCAGAATATAGGGAATGCTGTTTAAACTGGATCATAGTCCACAAGATAATTCAAATTAAAAGGAGCCTCAGGAAGCTTTCTGCTCAAGGTATGCTGAGCTATGAGATCAGATCAGGTTGCTCAAGGCTTGATCCAGTCCTGTCCTAAAAGCCTCAAAGGACAAAAACGGAAAAAACTGCACTTGAAAATCTGTTCCACTGCTTATCCTCATGAGAAGAATGGTTTTCCTTATATCCAGATTGCCTCTCTCTTGTTAACATTTATGTCTATTGACTCCTATCCTCTGTCATAGGTTCTAGGCCTTGTTCAGCCTGGTTCCATGACTGAATGGGTCAGGGTAGAGACCCAAAGATCCATACCCTGAAATTAAGGGGAAATGGGAAAGAGGAAAGGTAGGGAGATGGGCCTAAAAAACGAAACAGCAGCAACAAGGTAAGGAAGAAAACTAATTTGCAGGATAACAGAATGTGAGATAACAATATCATATGATATAATTGAAATTGAAACTAATAAATCAAATAAAATGACAGTGTCTTATTCTTTTATAAATTAAGGCCTTACTCTAATGCTGAAGGTGAGACAGCTACTTTCCTAGTGCAGTACAGGATGCTCTCAACCTGCTGTTCAGCCCAGTTTGCCAGCTACCAGCACCTCCGGGTAACCTGGAGGCTACCAGCATCTTTATTCTCAGCAGAGCTACTCCCCAGTTTGCACCACAATAAGAAGCTCTTTCTTCCTAGAGTAGGGCCTGGCATTTGTCATTGTCATCCTTGCTGAATTTCATAAGGTCCTTAGTATCCCATTCCTTCAGACTGTCTAGGTCTCCCTGGATCATGGCCCTGCACTCAAGAATATCACCAATGCATCCTCCTCTTGACATACATGCACACACACACGTGCATGCACACACACACACTCTGGAGTGTCATCTCTAAACCTGATGAAAGTACAGTCCATTCACCTCCTCCAGGTGAGCGATAAAGATGACAAATAGGACAAGTCCCAAGATAGACCCTAAAGTGCTCTGTTTGTTACATGCCTCTAGCTAGACAATGACCTATTAACCTATTAAATACTACTCTCTGAGGATGATCATCCAGATAGATTTCTAATGTAGTTTTATACATGTATTTAAAAAGTTCTAGCTTTGAAATAAAAATATTGTGACAGTTCTGTTCAAACCCTTGTTAAAGCTGAGGTTAATGACATCCGCTGCTCTCCTGTCACACACAAGTCTATCATTTCATTACAGAAAGCAATTGTGCTGGTCAGGCATGATTTGCCCTCAGTAAATCCTTGCTGACTGTTCCAAATCACTTTCTTCTCCTTCATGTGTCCAGAAACATGTTCCAGGAGGACTCACTCCATGATTTTCCCAGCTGTATCAGCAAAATCAGGACATCTGGTCATTTCAACCTAATTCCACTTTCAAATTAAGCTCATCGTACAGGTCATAATAAAGTGAAGCCAAACACTCACCTTCAAACAGTAACATCTGTCTCACTGATGAAAGCAGGATGATTTCAGCAAATTGGAGTGTGTACACCCAAGCATGTAAGTACTAATTAAAGTTACCTTAAATAACAAAGAGGTATTCTTTGAAACCAAATTCAGTGACTGAGAAGGGAGCATGAACACCGGGGAAAAGGTACAGACATTTATCAGGAAGTGCACAAAGCATTTCTAATTTTCTGAAGTATGGAAAGTGCTATATGTAGTTGTTTTAGATCTACAGCTTAGGTTTCATTACTCCCTACCTATAACCATTTGCTGAAAGTGTGTAATGTCATAAATGTTAAAAACAGAGAAATTACATATCATCAGGGCACAACTGGGGTAGCCACACTGGGTAATGGGGTGGTTCTCTGTGGCCAGGTCTAGGCTACTTTAGCACATCAGGAGGTAGAGGCCAGGACCAGGACTGGTGATAAGAACCAGGGACAGCTGAGCAGGCTGATACCAGGCCAGAATGACAGTCCCCATAGGTCTGGGCCCATACCATGGGCCATGGCCAGACACAGGCAGCAGTATCATGGAACAATTGCTGATATCTTGGCTGAAAGCAGCACCCATGGATACTGCTTACTGCTGGGCATTTTTGCAGCACTGCAATCCATCAGTCAGAACTGCCACATGCTGATGTTTTGTGTTACTTGGCTGAAGGCAGCAACCATGGGCATGGCTCAACCCTAATTATGGTCTCTTCACAGCCAGCAGCATGATGGGGTTGCCCTTGGCTGCACTCACCCTCAGCCCTAGTAAACAAAGCCTGGTCAGGATATGCATTTTGACAGGAAAAATATACTGGCACTTGCACCTGAGTCTAATAAGAATTAGTGGATTTTATATGGCAGGGGAATTGCTCACATCTTCTCAACTGCTACGTAACTTCAGAGTTTGTAATTAACAATTTGAGGCATCACTGCCTGAACTTACATTCCCTACACTGTTCACACATTTGCAGATAGAAATTCAAGTTTATACCTTCAAAATCAAGTTTGATATTAGCATTTTGGAATGTTATTTACTATTTGCAATGTCAAAAAAATTACTATAGCAACTATATCAACTTCTAGCATCTTGCCCTTCCCTGTATTCTCATTCTCCTTCTACAGTGGACAAAAAAGGTAATGAAGTTGCATTCATTTATCCAGGATGATTATGCAAATTCGTCTGTGTTACAGTTGAATGTTATTTCCCCAAAGTACTTCAAGACTGAAGCAAATCATTTATTCTTTTATAAAAAAACTTATGTTCTTATTCATACATTGATGCCAGCACTAAATCACTGGTAGTCCATGAGTGCAGTGGTGGTCAGACACTATCTTTTGGTTGGAACTGCAGGACAAAAAATAATTAGCAGTTCAGGCTTATAGCTTTTATCAGTGATTATCACACTTATTTTTATCTTTGACGATTTTAACTCTAAGTTATTCCTAAATCTTCTATTAATTAAAAAAAAAAAAAAAAGAACCAGCAGGAAAAACCTACTGAAGCATTTAAATGCCAGGGTGCTAACATGAGAAAGTCAGTGTTCGTGTTTCTTTGCAGTGCTCTGGGGCTTTGGTAGCGAGGCACTGGTTTATCAGCCTACATTTTCAGATGCACAACATCCAAAGTGTCAACCTGTCAGTTTCTAATGGATGAACTTAGAATACAGCAGGAAAGCCTTAGGGGAAGAAAAGACAAGAAACATTTTAAAAGATGCTTGAAATGAAAAATTAATATACTTCTATAAGCTATTATTTTAGTTGTTTATAAAAAATATGACTTCAAATTAGAAATTGTTAGAGAGGTCAGTGCATACTCTAAGATGACCCTGATTTTGAAATACACTTCATGAAAGCATTTCATAACTGTTCTCTTTTTACTGTATTGTTGCTTATGATTAAAAGTCTCAACTTTTTAATCAATATTCCTATTAACTTACAGTGTATTTATGGATGTTTATTGCTCTGAAAGATTCCACCTATTATGTGTCTGAATTTGTTTTGAGTACTAATTTCTATTGATTCTACAGCACGGAGTCCTGATTACTTCTTCATTTTTATATCCGAAACATGCATTATAGCTTGTAGACAGCTCCCAACTTGCATGAAGGAAGTGATGATTTTAAAGAAAAGGCACAATCATAGAAACGCTCAGGTTGGAAAAGATGACCTTAAAGATCACTGAGTTCATCCACAACTTAACCACACTACCGTAACAAACAATCCTCCATTAAATCATGTCCCTGAGCACCACATCCAAATGTTTTTAAACACATCCAGGAATAGTGACACAACCACCTCCCTGGGGAGCCTATTCCAGTGCTTAACAACCCTTTCCGTAAAGCAGTTAACAGTTTCTCATCATATCCAACCTAAACTTACTATGGCACAACCTGAGGCCATTTCTCCTCATCCTGTCACCTGTCACCAGTGAGAAGAAACCAACCCCGCTCTCGCTGTAAGCACCTTTCTGATATTGGAAGAGAGCATTAAGGTCTCCCCTCACTAGACTACAATACTGCATAGTGCTGAGATTTCAGCATAGCAGTAAACTGAATCCAGCTTAGAAAAATAACTACAATGGAGACACCACCTCACATGTAAGTCTTTCTTGCTTACCATTTGTCACGCAGTTACAGTATAATACTTGTCTGTTCTATATTTTAACAACTTATCTCTACATTTTGAAGAGTATTTAAATGAGACAAATCATACATTTCTGTTGCCTTCTTTTTTGTTTTAACCTTCAGATAAAGTTAATAAATATGATAGTGTATCAATCTATGGGCCAATTGAGACTTTACTACATTTTCTTACAGTTGTCTTTTCCCAGTATCAAATACTTCTGGGACATATGTTGCATTCAAGTTTTACACGTAGTTTTACATGGAGTAATAAAGTTATGTGATCATCACAGCAAAGAGAGAACAGAAATCAATGTATATCCTCGATGAGTAGGTCTTGATCACAAATTCATTTTGGATAATTTATTTCTGGATTTGATAACAAAAGAAAGTAAAAGGTTTCCTACCTTGTGACAAAAAGGTAATTATTTTGAAAAGTGCTCACTTGTCATTACATTCTATCCATAGCACTATGACAGAGATCAATTAACTTCGATATGGATTCTAAAACTACAGAGGTTTTGGTGAAATACTTTCAGTCAATTTTCCTAGAGTTACAGTTATTGTATATCAAGAGCATGAAGTCTTGGTTTCAAACAGTTTATGTGGCCAACAGTTCTAGGCAATTATCTGAAATCCCAAATTTGGCAGTTTAAAAATAGAGACATCTCCATGTAGTAGTTTATGCTTCTTCCCTGTGTGCATAACCAGACAAGGAGAAGAGGATAACTGAAATGGGATTTCTGATGTCTCAGTAACTTAAGAGATATTTTAATAATACAAACGCTTTTATCCAAAGCAATAACTTTAAACCACTTCAAAGCACTTTATAAGCACAGTAAAATAAGAAGACTGAGTATTGAGAGTGTAACGGATTAGATAAAAAGAATAATTGAAGTTTTTGCTAGTGGTTTAACAAATCTTCATGAATAATAGCCAAAGATTTCAAATATGTCTTATGAATTTGGATGTCTCTATTATACAGAGCAAATACATTAAAAATGTTACTGGATTTGATTTTTAGAGGAAGCATAATTAACATATTTTCCCTAACATTAGACATTTAAGCTATTTAATCACTTTGAGGAGAATCCTGTTAGTTAACAGGACACTACTTGCTGTGCCTCATTAATGCAAGCATATGCTCCTCAAACTCATAAGGATAATTTCATAAAGAACCATTTTACTTCATGTGAAAATATGGAAAATTTATGTGCCTGCAAAAACTGGAAAAGCCCTAGCACTTTATATTTTTGTGTATGTATGAATGAATGCCAGTTGTACTTGAAGTTACAATTGAAATATTTACATTTTTTGTTTGCTAAGATAAATCACAATATATACTATTTACCTTAATAGAAAACTGTGATTTATATTTTTTCCCCAAATATAACAGCATTTTGACTACAGCACCTAAATACTAGAAAGTTATGTCTTAATTTTTTGTCTTAATGTTAGAAAAAAGTAAAATAAAGAAAATGCTTTTGAAAATAAATATCATAAATGTTTGGGTATTTTGTTTTGTTTTGTTTCCAAAAAAGAAACATTAGGATAACAATTCTGCAGTTATTTTACCATAGATCAAAACACAAAGGAAGCTGTACTTGATGATAAACTAGTAACACAAGGCCTTGCACACTGAGTCCATTAGACTACTCAGACCATGCACTTCATTATTACAGCAAGGAGCTTTGCTTAATTCTCTCCAAATGTGTTGTAAACCTATATAATTGCATTCAGATTGTTGGTTCTGGAAATCATTAATGATGTTTAGTCCTTACCCTGATGTAAATGTCAGGAAAAGAAAATAAAGAGGTGTTTAAATTAAGATTTCTCTTAAATACACAAAGAAGTCCTGAGGTGGATTTAAGGGATTTAGGAAGACAGAGAAAGCCTGGAATCCCAATGTTAACTCCATCTATTTCACTGTTAATTATTATGATTACATTAAATATTCCTGAGTGATTCATTATATTACTAGAGGACTGCATTGGACAGCCTGCTCATTGTTTAAAAAAAGTCAGGTGCCCATAAACCTGGACCTGAAATCTAGTAATTGTTTACAGGTTTTCCTTATTAAAACTAGAATGTTTACAAACTAGTAAGGAAAATATATTTCCACTATGTTTCCCCACTGTATTTCATGATGGTAGGAATTTCTGGCAGTTTCAATTTTCTGGTTACCCACTTTCCCTTGATTTTTAATAAATTCCCTTATCACAGCTGAAGGTATTTGCGCAACTTGCAGAATTCTTCAACACCAAAACTATCCCAGAGGCATTTCAGAATTAATTTTAATAGATTTTCTTTGCTGGAGAAATCATTCTATATTTCACCACTCACCATCAAATGACAATGCTGCACACAGATATCATTAATATTCTGTCCAGGTACACTCCTGTGGTTACTACTGAGAAGACTCCTTGCTCTATAACTGCTCCTGCTGGGGAAAAGGTGTTGCTATAGCTGCAGGCTAATAGTAACTGCCATGGCTGATTTGATGCCATTTAGTCTGTATCTATTCAAATTCAAGAAAAAAAAAAAAACATCTTCCCTTAACATCTTTGGAGATAATCACTTTTCATCACCAATAACTTTTTTGTTGTTGTTGTTGAAAGATGGTAACTCAATACTTAAAATCACAATACTTAAAATTCACAACTACATATGCTAATGTTAAAATGTAGATTTGTAACTCATACTTAATGAAAAGGAAAGCACAACAGTATATAGAGCTCTGGTCTAATTCATTCCTAAAAAGCATCTTAGGGATGCTTTATTTACAACAATGTAGTTTTCAAAGCTGAGAGAAGGATAAGGTCAACAGGTATGTTAACCTCAAAACACAATGTAATATTTCTGTAATGTACAGAATACACAATGTAACATTCTGAATTTCTGAATTTGGCTTGACTGAAGAAAGCAGAATCAGATTCTCCTGTATTAAGCCATGTCACAATCAACACATACATCATACAGCACTACAAATTTTCTTTCACTTCAATACCTACAATCTGCTGTGCTGAAACTAAATAGAATCACGTGTTGCCTGTTTGTTTTTTTGTTTGTTTGGGGTTTTTTGGTCAGGACTCATGACTCAATGCAAATTACTGGTATTTTCAACCTTCAACTGTCTCACAGGGAATGTGTAGCATTACAGTGTATACTGAACTTTCACCCTTCCTTTTCCTCCTGGTAAAACAGCTCTTCTTCATACCTCGGGAAAATAATAAATTATCATGAAGTGCAAAATAGCCAGGAGGAAAAACTTCAGTTACCAGGAGCAAGATCACTAAGGTGAACTCTGTGCTATCACCCAGGGTTCAACTCCAAGTTCAGCTTAAGAATCACACAAAGACCACATCGGTCTTTGCTCCGATAAGGGGGGATGCTGAAGTTGGTTGTTTTTTGTTTTTTCCCTTGTGTAGCTTGTTTGCTTGCAAGCTGTCAATGTAGCTCATTTATGTTCAGATTAAAATCCCAGCCTCTCTAGGAATGAAATCCTGAAAAACTATAAAACTCTGACTCAGGTTATCTGCAGCTTGGTGCAAAAGCTCAATGTCCACAGCACTGTTGTAGAAACCATTGATAAACACAGTATTTCTCTGGTGCAGTCAGATAAAAGTTAAAGAAATTTCAGTTAACATGACTTCATAGCAGAATTCGGATATGGACATGCTGCAGAGACCTCCAAAATGTTGTTTTCAGACAGCTCAGCACAGAATCATGCAGAAACCTCTCTTTAACTCTTCAATCAGTCTATTAATAATTACAATGCAGCAATCCTGTCTAGTGCTAGTCCTAACTCATGAAAAGCCAAACACCCTACTTGCCACTTCAGTTCCAGAACTAGCTTAAACAAAATTGGCTTCGGTCTTCAATATTATTGAAAGTCTAGGATTACAGACTGTAAATGAAATTCCCATATTTGAAATAACTACGTTGTTTGAAATACTCAAAGCATCCTAAAAACTTCCTTCAGGGTATTTCCTTTGCTTGTCTTTTTTATATTCTCATCATTAAAGATTAAATAATGACTGTTAAACTACTTAGTTGATCCACTGTATAGCATTTTTATAACAGGGAAAAAATGTTCTTAGACAACATCCAAACAACACCTCATCAAAAGAAATTGGAAAGAAATTTTTAAAAGTGCACAAGTTTGACATGTCACAGCTGTTTAAGTGTAAAGGAGACACTGCATGCAATTTGATAGTATCTGCAGTTGCAACATAGCACTACAAAAACATTTCTTCATCAGTATAAATCATTACTCATTATTGTGTGATATACTTTCAGTACTTAGAGAATTACAGCTTTAACTAAATATAGCTGGTGAAAATATAAAGTAATTCAAAATACCTTGAAAAATGGATTTGATCACAGATACTAGAATCTCAACCAAAGAACTGAAGTAGTGAATGAGAAAATAAGACAATAAGTTCATGCATTTGAGAGTTATAAAAGGTTTCCTCTTAGAAGGGGCTACAATAAATATTTATTCCTACGTGCAAGAGTGAGAGGTAACTCATGCTCAAAACCAAAAGTATTCTGAAGGCAGAACATCATTCATTATGTTCTAAAGTATGTTCACTCCTCAAAGCCATAATAGGAATTCCAGCATTTTTCTCCTTATAAATGGAACTCAGAGGCTGAATATATTTCCACTGACTCTTATCCTCTCACACTGTCTGCTGTGAAAACTGTCTTGGTGACTTCTGGGTAAATACAGAGGCTGTTCTGTCCCCAAATGCATCTCTTCCTCAAGGTGAACCAGCCCAGCTCCCTTAGCCTCTGAAAGACCAGGCATCCACTCCCTGATAAACTTAGGAGCTCTCTGCTAAATTCATTACAGATTATGCATGTTTTCCTCCTACAGGGTGACCCAAAACTGGATACAGGTGTCTAGATTTGGTCTTACAAGAGTCAGAGACAGGAGAATAATCACTCTAAGGACCTGTTGACCATGCTTCTATATGACAGACCTGGATGACCTAGCTCTTCTTATTGGCCAGGGTGCACTGCTGACCCACGCCTAGCTTGCCACCTACCAGGGCCTTCTCACCCATTTAGCACAGAGGCTCTTACTTCCCAGGATCGGGTCTTAGCACTGTCCTAGTTAAATTCCTGAGAATGATCCAGTCCTTCAACCTGTGTAAGTCCTCTGGATGGCAACCCTGCTCTGCTACTGTCCCCCAGGTCTCACTTGGATCCCATCTGCAAACAACAATTAGATGCTATTTAGCCCAGTGAAGTTGATTATAATCTAGGTGGTGTTTTTTTGTGTTTTTTTTTTTTTCTGTAAAATATTAAAAACATCATGAAATTAGCAGTGATTGCAAGATCACGAAATCTTTGTTAAAAACAGAACATAGAACAGTGTGGAAAATAAGAAATGTTTTGTAACATGTGACCATAACTAAATATCAGCATTTCTTTTCCATCACAGTTCAGCTAAAAACTTAATTGTTCTGCACCTGTCTTCTACCAAAAAAGACATAGCAACCTAAAAAAGATATCTCCTAGATAACAACTAACCATAACATACATTGGCCTGATATTCTTACACAAGTGAACTGCTAATTCACCTGAATAGTTTAAGGACAGAAGGAACAACATTGCTTAATATTACACTAGTATTCAGTCTTCAAGATATATTCTCAAGATGCAAATCCAGGAGGAGAATTAAGAAGCCCTCTGACAATGTTTCAAAGCTTCAACTAAGCTGAATTTTTCAATTAAATGATTGGAGAAGAGATGACTGTGAGGGTAATATAACATCCCAGCAGGGAATGAAAGAGGTTATTCAGCTTGCCCATGTTGATCCATTCTTAGTACTCCACATCCTGTGGAAGGTATCTTATTTTTCTCATATGACCCCTGTGATTTTGCCTGAGCAACTGCATCTGACAACCTGTTTCACACATTTATCATTTTAAGCATGAAAAATGTGCTCCTGACACCTATTTTGAATATGATTATTTTTCTTTAATCTTTACTGTATTTTCGTGCTTTTTTTTCTTTCTCCTTTTGAAAACAGTAAACCACATTTATCTTATTTATTTCAAATTCTTATCCTTTTCATTAAAACTTCTATTAGCTATTGTTCTCAATCTAATATACAGATTCTAACTTTAGTTTGTCCTTTTTTTCTGCATTTAACCATGAAGTTTATATATTTGATATTATATCACATCAATCAAGCTCCAAACCTCACCAGCACAAGAAAGGACACTGTCCACTTGACCAAGGATGGAGCATCCGGTTTGTCTGGGCAACTTGTTCAGTGCATCACCACCCCAAGTAAAGAATATCTACATAATATCTAATCTAAAACCTAATCTCTTATTTGAAAACCATTATATCTTGCCCTGTCACTACATGTCCTTGTAAAAGTGTCTGTCTAGTTTTCCAATATCCCTTTATGTACTAGAAGACTGCAAATAGATCTTCTCCTGGTTCCTTCTCTTTTCCAGGCTGAACAACTGCAGCTCTCTCAGCCTGTTGTCATAGAAGTGCTCCAGCCATCTGATCATCTTCATGTTCCTCCTCTGGACTTTCTTTAACAGGTCTATGTCCTTCTTATGCTGAGGGCCTCAAAACTGAACACTCTACTCAAAGCACATTCTCATAAGAGCAACTGCCATGACTTCCCAAGATCAAAAGTTGCTTATCAACTTCATCTATCAGTTCCCTCAAAACCCACCTCATCAGGTCCCATGTTTACTGTCAGTGTTCGTCAGGTGGTCTCATACAATCTTCTCCTACAGTGGTTGTTTCTTCATTCTTGCAGTCCCTGCCTTTGCCTTCTGCAACTTAGGAGATTTGACTAGAGCACCTGACACTGGAGGCTGAGGCAAAGAAGTCACTGAGAACTCTTTTTCTCCATATCATTGGTAACAGGATCTCCTGTTTCCTACCAGAAAGGGCTCACATTTTGACAACAAAAGCAAGACTAGTTAATGTACTTGTAGAAGTCCTGTTGCCCTGAACATCCCTGGTCAGATTTACTTCTGTCAGGGGATTAGATTTCGAAACCAGATTCCTGGCTTCTCAGACAATACCTCTATTCTTAACACGTTACTTGTCCTTGCTTTCACCCACTGAAGGCCTCCTTTTTGTATTTGAGTTTGCCCAGGAGCTTTTTGATCATCCTTGCAGGCTTCCTGTCATCTTTGTCTGACTCTCCCTTTGCTGGACTGTATGTAGCAGGTCGCTAACATAAGGAATTACACCCACTCCATGTCTTCCCTATCTGTCTTTTTCCATTCCATCACTCCAATCAGGAGAATCTCCACAATGTCAAAAGATCCCATTTGTCTGTTTGCTTGATAAATTTTCTGAGTTGACACTTGATGAATTTGCGTCATCTTAATAGCTGAACTTCTAATTCCTTTGTGTTGTATCACACATACAAGATCATTCAAAGATGTTCTAGTAACTTTAAAGTGCAAGCATAGCACTTACTGCTTTCATAGCTTATCTGTCTGACTAAGAGCAAGTAGAACTTCAGAAGTAACCGGACTAATTAAGAAGTTTGACCCTCTTGAGTGGTTAGCACACACTTATTAGTAAAGTGAATTACACTGTCTTCAGCCTATCAGATTAAATTTCAAGTTCCAGAACAAGGGATGGATGTTCAGTTTTTCCAATTTTAAAATTCTCCTCAAGCCTCAGAAGAAGCACTTTTAAGTGTTAACTTGGGAAAACATTAGAAAACCTTTTGAAGCAGAGAAAATCCTCTTCCTTTTTCCAAGGACTGACTCATGTTGAAAAAAAACTTCAAATTTACCCCCATGGATTTAAACTTTTTTCTTCTTCTTTTTTTTTAAAAAAAAAACTTCCACTGTTTACTGTTTTTTATCCTCTGCTTCAGTAATTCCCATGGATGGTTACAATACATTCTTTAATATTTTTGAAACATTTTCAAGGGCAACTATCCATCACTAAGAGATTCTGCACCACAGCCACTTTTCTGACAGGTTGGCTAGTTAGGTTAAGGGTCTTCTTATTTACATTTGCTCTTGAGCTTTAGTACCTCAGATATTCTGCTTCCACAGCTAGCATCACTAAATCTAATGCACAGGACATTCCAGAAGTTTTTTCATTTAAATTCTCATTTATCTCACAAAAATTCTATTTGAAAATTATCTTTTTGAGAATATGAACAATAAACACATAAGATTTGAGTAATGTTTTGTGGTTAACTCTAAAAGCAAAGTCACAGAGTTCCATCTAATGAAATTAAGTTCACTCCATCTAACTTTTTCACATTTTCCTTATTCGTTTATTTTTTCATTCATTAACATAACTGTAATACACTTATTAAAGGAAAAAAATATTAAATTAGAATGTGAACAAACTTCTAAGTAGTAATTTTAGTATTGTCATCAGCTAAAATCAATCCCCAAAGATCAGATTGTTTTTTCAATATTCACATAATGTAACAATTCCTAGTTAGCTAGGAAAGGTTGAATCTGCCACAAAATAGAGAATTACAAAATCTGCTGGTAAAAAAAAAAAAAAGCAGGGTGACTCATTAAAAACTGGACCTAGAATTCAAGATACTTCTTCTATCACCAACCTGACCAAAGGCTTGCTTTACATACTGTGGGGGAATTTTAAGAAGTATAGCTGATCACTTTCAGAAATTGCAGTAAGACGAAATTAATCTAGCTCATTTACGACAAGGAAAGGTAATACACATGTAGTAATCAGAAGAGACTTTCTAGAGGTCTAAAATCTTGCTACATGCTCTCCCAGTGCCTTCATTTAGGAATATGCTCATCATCATTTAAAATAGAGTGAATGAACTCTACGGTACATCAGTATGACCCTCTCTCTAACCTTCTAAAATACATTTCCTTAGAGGATGATACGAAAATGTTTATCAGTAGTTCATCCATGTCATCAGTAGTATTCTAAGACTGGCTCTTGTCCTTTCAAATCAGTTTTTTCTCTTGCTAGATTCACAGGAAAAAAATGCTTCACAACCACCAACGTAAATTAATATCAGACAAATCTCTTGATGTATTACTAGAAAAGGAGGTTCCAGACAACACAGCATTAACATGAATAATCACCTAGTCAAAGTCACTGTGAAACTGACCTGTCATATGCAAATATGATACAGAAGCTTTTGGTACAGAAGATGCCATTTTTCTCATCTTTACAGTGTGTCAAAGGATTACATGGATATTTTCAGTCAAAAACAGAGTTCATCATTGTACCAGATATGCTGGTAGAAGGACTCGGTATTTCAATCAGTTCTGATTGCCTGCAAAGACCAACCTTACAATTTTCTAGACTGGTAGAACTCTGTTCTGATTCAGCAGACTTTTTCATTTTCCTGTGCACCCTTTTCTAATTATTTTTTAGCATGCCTTTCCTAGGTTCTCCTTACCTCTATGTTTGCATGCTTGCAACACAAATGCATTGCATGGCTTTCAATGCATGCAATGGCTTTCTCTGTGATTTAGTATTCAAGGTTTCACAGTTTCTTAGGTATGAGACTGAACAATGGTTTTCTGCTGACTTTCATCAGTTCACACAACAGTAAGTGAAAAAATCCATCTAATATGAATCATTAAACAGAACTGAGAGTAACAGCAGACACTGCTGTCCTCTAAGTTCAAAAGTCTCATACAAAATGAGAAAGTTCAAATCATGCCCTGACATAGCAATTCATGCTAGCAAGACTTGTTTCTTATCTCAGCATCGTCTTTGCTTTCTTGTTTCCTAATACCTATGCAACCGAACAAAAGTTAGCTTTTCCCCATGCTCAATTAAAATATTTTTTATTTCCATAAAGTAATATATATACACACACAAATACATGAATAAGTTTGAGCCATAGGTGGCAGCTTTCTAGGTGAAAACAACTCACGAGCACAGCTTCCCTTGACCCACTGGCCATGCTCTTTTTAATGCACCCCAGGAAACCATTGTCCTTCCTGGCCATAAGGACACACTGCTGGCTCATGGTCAGTCTGTTGTCTTGTTGTCTACCAGGACAGGACAGATTCCTCTTTGCAGAGCCGCTTTCCAACAGGTCAGCCCTTAATCTGTGCTGATGTGTGCTGTTAATCTTCCCCAGGTTTCAGACTCTTCACTTCCCCTTGTCAAACATCATCAGGTTCCTCTCTGCCCAGCTCACTAACCCATCCTGATCTTATTGAATGACAGCACAACCTTCTGGTGTGTCAGCTGCTCCTCCCAGTTTTGTATCAGAAGATTCACAGAGATCCCTTCATCCAGACCATTGATGAAGATGTTAAACAAGACTGGACACAGCATGAACTCCCAGGAAACACTGCTAGCTACAGGACTCCACAGTCTGAGGATTGTAAACAGGATGCAAAGCAGTGGGCACAAACTGAAGCACAGAAAGTTCGATTTGAACACAAAGGAAAACTTCCTTATTGTGAGGGTGACTGAGCATTGGACCAGGTTGTCCAGAGACGTTATGGAATCTCTTCCCTGAAGATACTTAAAAGCCCCCTGGCCAGTCTTGGGTCATCTGCTCTAGGGGTCCCTGCTTCAGAAGGGAAGTTGGAACAGATGATCTCTAGAGGTCCCTTCCAATCTCAACCATTCTGCAATCCTGTGATTTTGTGAAAATACACATGCAAAAAAAAAAAAAATTCTTCCAGTTATGCTAATGAAATATGTAGCTACAGATTCAAAAACAAACAAAAGGACCACTGATCCTCTGATTTTGTATATGTGTAGCAAAGGACTGTCAAATGACTTCCTGACTTTCAACAGATGTGGATTATATCTACATCACTAATATGATGTCATTCACTGTCTAGAATTGTAGGATTATTGAAGTTAGAGGAAGTACAAGTAGTTGAGAATTTCTCATAAAAAATGAATTTAAGATACAAAATTTAGTACAGAAGTCTGTATGCCAGGAATTTATTTGAAATAGATACTTTTCTAACATGACAGAATGAAGCATTTTGGATTTTATGTAATTGAAAACACTTCATTAAAATTTGTAGTTTTTTATAAAAGGAAAAATCCACTAATAGCAATGAGCTTGTGTGCAAATTGTCTATTCTTTCTACCTTACCAAAAAATCAATTGTAATATGAAGTATACTGATGGTGTGATGCATATGCATGTATATACAAATGCAGCGCTCTGTGTTAGGAAGCAACAAAGTGTTGAAAAAGGCTACTCAGTTTAATAGTGCAGGTTTTCTTATGAGAGACCCTTTTCCAGCATGCAGTCTTCTACTCATGACATTATACTGTCAATTTGGAAAAAAGAAATTCCAAATCTATCACCTAAACATGCTTATATCAGATTCACTGATACATAATCTACTGATAGTAGAGGTTATCCAATAGTGGATGCTTTCCGTTAACTAAAACTTTTAGACATAATTGTGATAGTTCACGTACAGATACATCAGGTAAGACATGTTTCCAACACATTACTCAGGAACTATTACTACTCTCCCTTACTAATCTTTACTAGTTTATACTCTGAATACATTTTGGAAAGTTTGATTTTGATTCCTTTCAAAAACAAAAAAAAAAAATTGAAAACACTAAAGTTAATTTAGCACAAGAAAATACTTCTTCTCAGGTCTCTTCTGGAGCCTGCCACTCAACAGTGACATGAATTGCTGACTTTCTTGTCAGCAGAAACATAGCTTGGAAATAACAGCTCTAGCAGCTGCTTATTTCTTAATCTGGCCTACTCTCCAGCTTAGGTAATAACAATTCTGTCAGTTCACAAGTAGAACATTATAAAATTTCTGGAATAGCCATTAATTTGTCAATTGTAGTTGTAGCAATAATCTACAAAAGTATGTGTTTTAAATATTTCTTCTACAATGAAATATACTTAAATTAAATAACTTTAGATGAAATGGCTATTTGTAATGATTATTGTAACTCTCCTTAAGCAGTTCAGGTTGGATCAATACTGTCACTCTTGCATCTCATATACATCATGTACCTGTAAAACTTAACCCCCACTTAAAGATATTGATTTGAGTGCATTAATATTGATTATATTTGATTTTAAAATGTCAACACAAGTAACAGGTTTTGACAAGTATTGATAAATGCAATGGATATTCTCCCTAAACTCCCAGTTTCCAGCATCTCAGAAAGATAAAGTTTTTATCTTAATTTTCACTAACAAGAATATATTCTTTTCGCTTTCAGTTTCTGAAACTTTCTTGAAATTCCACTTACTGTACAAGAATGTAAACAATAATAGGGATTCATTAGAATGACACACTCTTCTCTCACAGTGGTTGTTCTCAACATGAATTTAATTGGCTGAATGACAGAAGCAACAAACACTAGAATTATAACATATACAAAAAGCGAAGGCAGAAAATTTCAACTGATATGACAGACAAACAGAGCTAAAATTTGTTTTACTGTTGTAAAAATAGGCATTTTTGTCACTCATGACATACTTGTCAAGGCTTCTAATGAAATACTCTGGTACTTAATCAGAATACACAGGGGAAAATATGCACAGTAAATATGCAGGGGGAAAAAAAGTGGACAATATGCAGAAATGCATTAATTCCTCCGTAAACCAAAAAATGTTGGATTTCAAAAAAAAGATGTATCTCCTAATGTACCCTCTTATTGATTTCATGTAAAGTGCAATATGAATGCATATGCCTGTGAGGAAAGATAGGATCTACATAAGAGTCTGATGAATAGATTTGTAGTGCAATCTATGGAGTCTAAAGCATTGTGTTTGCCTCCAATAGATGTATTCTTTGTCCTTACACAATAAGGCTCAACATTTCCCTGACAGACATACTAGATGAAATCTCAAAACCAAGCACACTGCTTCCACTTACATCACTGGCCCTCCAGTCCACAGATGGCGTTCCCACAGCTGCTGTTATATATGTGAGCTAGAAGGACTGCATAACAATGCAAACAGGAGAGCTCTTTTGTTCTTTAATTGTCAATACTACCAGGTAGTGAAGATGCATCATGTTATAAAGTCTCAGAGGCGTGAGACCTTGACAACTGTCCAGGTGACTGAACTAGTCAAGTCCAAACTTGAAAACAAACTTGCTAACTCCACTCTTCAATGACACATTTACACTGGGAGACCACAAAGTGTTAGAAACTCAAATAAAAAAATTAACTGACCTTAGATAGAGAGTATGCCAGAGATTGGCCTGGCAGTACATGACTAGCCCAGCTGTTGTCTATTTATGCCAAAACTCTAATTTAGGAAGCAACAAATATCTAAAAAGCCCAGCCTTCCCACTATATCCAAGGCTCTGCAGAAAGCTGTGCTAGAGGTGCAAGTGCTATGTGTGGAATCTAGCCCCCAGCCAGGACATCAGCACAGCAAGCAGCCAGAGCACATTTCCTGCTCCCTGGTGCATGGTGTTGGATATAAGTGGACAAGAAGTGTTGAGGTTTTGGCTTGAGACTACTGTTTGTCTGCCACAGACAATTTCTATCTTAGAGCAGAAATTACAATACACTCACTACTCTCATTACTCCTACTGATGAAGTTACAAATTATATGCCTTTGAGAAGCACGATTCTGTTGCTGCCTATGCCCTACCTAGAAGTTTTCCTGTGACAGGTAACTTTCCATATATGTATATTTTAGTTTTTATTTTAGTTTTAAGTTTTTAGTCAGGTCTGTGAAATAATAAGCAGTAAGAGTTGGTGGAGACAATCAGAGTGAGACTGGAAGTAGCTGAGCTTTTCTCTAATGAGACAGAAGGTATGAACAGCAAAGACGATGTAAAATCTTGTGAGCCAAGAAGTTTGCTTCAGGAATTATCATTCAGCCAAGCGCAGAAGGAACTTCTATTTTCACCTCAGATGTTTATTACTGCACTGTCACTAATTCAAGCTCATTATTGCCAGAATTTACAGTGAGCTTACTTTATCAACTTAGCAAATCTCTTTTTAACAAGTTTCTGCAACTACATTTTCTTGTATGTGCTACATATTTGAACAATGTTATAAAAATCAATATAAATATAACTAATGCAATTGCTATATTCAGATAAGAAATAGTCAACCCTTAAAAAAAAAATCAAAGATATCCTTGGGCTGAGCTTAGCAAGATGATCTTCTCTAATTAATTGCACTTAATATTAAGATTTGCTCTTTAGGAAATTATAGCCACTGAATATGGCCACATGCAATTAAAGAACATGCAGAAAAGACACCATAATAAAGATGAACATTTAATTATTCCAGTCAATTAATTGGTAAAAAAAAAAATCCAATGCTTGAATTATCTATTTAAACTTTCTTTATCTGTGATTAGATACTTTAAATCAGAATATGGTTAGCTAAGTGCAGTGTTCCATGTCTCCATTTTCATGTAAGCCAAGCACATGATGATTCTAAGGTCACAAAGTCAATTTTCTATGGAGTTCATAAAGCGGGTTACTCTGGTTTACAAATTATCCACTGTAATAGCATGAAGTTCTTTGGTCAAGGTTATAAGATAAAAGCATGTCTTAATATGAGGAAAATACTACTACTGCTTCACACTACTGCTGATTTAATTTTATGACTGCTTTACAACCACAAAAACACTCCGTTTTTGAAGATGTTTATGTTGTTTCTGAGGTATTCTATTTCTCACGTATTACACACTCTCCCTCATCTCAATATCCCAGTAATTCTAACTATTATAAGAAAGGCCGTGTAAAATAATGTAGATTTTAATAACTGTTCGGAGAAATTAATCCAATATCTGTATCACTGATTTTTAATAGCCATAGTGCTCAAGGATCAGCCAACAACTACATTTTCTGGTAAAAATATTTTTTATACTGTATGTATGTTAAAATATATAAAATACTTTTTAACTATTTCCATTTTTAAGCACTATAAAAAAAAATCATAATCCTTTAAGAGCTTATACTGCTTTTATGTATTTTACATGGTCTTTCTTACGTCACACTCTGGTCTCCTAAACTCTATCAGCATTTTCCATAGGCCGTTATAGCATTTTGATTATACTTCCCCCCTCCCTCCCCCCGCCCCCCGTTATATTCCACATTTAATCGTATTTTTCACTATGTTGCTTAATGCTAACGCTTGTTCACTTCTCTCAATTTTGCTTTTTATTATACATACTTATTTAGACTACATATGCAATGTCTATGCAATTAAGTACTTAGTATAAAAAATTATGCTTATAATAAAATGATTTTCTATGCATATTATATAAATAAATATTTTTACATTACAGTTACTGTTTGTAATTACACAGTTGCAATTACTGCTTGTAATTACATCTCTACAATTTATTTAAAATCATTTCATATCTGTAAACAGTTGTGACACTTTCGAGTATTTTGTCCTCGTTCCTTAATTGTCCTTGCTCCCTAATCTAGTCCTAGCTAGATTCTTAACTTCATCAGTAGGTAGCTTGATTTTATAAGTTCCACTATTTTTAACTCTTAAAAGAAAAGGGTTTTTTTTCAAACATACTCTCATGACTAAAACAGTATTCAATGCAGCTACACTTTTAAGCTACTCCTGGTACATTAATGAAAGCTTTTTTTTTTTAAATAAGTATTAATCTCTATCAGTAATCATGATAGTCATTATGTTTTGTACCAGATCTTAGTCTTTTTGTTTCATGACTTTCTCACATTTTTCAACACTTGTCTCTTCACCCTTTCAAGCATGTTACTAGCAATTGTCAGCAAATGACATTCCAGTAGAGTTTGACATTGTGCATTTGACGTACCAGATCTAGTTTTTATTCTGACTATATAGATAAATCTGATGGGAGAATTAAATCAAATGCACATAAGCTATTAAACTATTTACAGAAACTGCTGAAGTCTGGCAAATTCTAGTTGTTATGGTTACTAGACCTTCCTTTGAATTGTTTTAATTTTGAAGCTAAAACAAAATAAAGTGTAAATACAGATTAATGTGGAACAAGGCTCCCATTCTTTAAACTGCCTGTGAATGACCTCAGTATGTATTAACTTCAAAGTACAATAAATGTATATGACACTAGCACAAAAAAGGGTCTTGAGTTATTTATATGATAGATATGCTTAATTTTTCAATATCCTTCATTTACTTATATAAAGGCGGACTTAATTATTTAAAATAGAAGCATCAGTTAAAACTGACCCTGTATGGCAGCTAGTTCTTATAATTACTGCAGTTGCTTCTTAAAAGAAGGTATGATTTTTTTACCTTTCTTCTCTGGTCCAGTAATTTGAATTTCCTATATGCCAAATCCTTTTAAATTCTATTTCCCTTCCTGTTATTACATTCTTATCAAATAAGAATTTATTTGATAGGCTAGCAATTTAAGGACTTTCAGTATTTTGATTTTAGCATATTTGCTGCATTTATAATTACCAGAAATTCAGGATTAGTGATTTGGGCCTCACCATTTTGGGAAGCATTCTGTACATCATTTTATCACTAAGCACAAGATGCCAAAAGGAATGTTTATAAGAATCATATGGATATACTCAACTTCATTGAAAAGCCACGAAGAAGAATAGGGTTTGGAATACTGACGTAGGAGGGAGAGGTAAAGAGAGTTAGAGTTGTTTAGCCTTGAGAAGAGAAGACTCAGCAGGGATATTATTAGTGTGCATAAATAACCAAAGTAGGGGCATAAGGTAAATGTAGACAAGCTCTGCTCAATAGTATCAAGAGAGAAGAGACAAGGAACAAACTGAAATACAGGAAATTCTGTGTTAATATAAGAAAAAACAACTCTCTACACTAACAGCTATATAGCATTGAAATGCTTCCCAGAGAGGTTCTCTCTGTTATTAGAGACACTCAAAACCTGAGTGGAAACTGCACTGGACAACCTGCTCAGGCAGCTGTGTCTGAATAAGGGACCAGACCAGGTGACATCCAGAGGTCCCTTCCAACCTCTACTATTCTGTGATTCATTTACTTAAGACTCAGATAAATTGTGATACACACAGAAATTTACTGAATACAGAACCACAAATGGCAATAAGAGCCACGAATAAATATGGTTCTGTAACATAAAAGCAAAACTAAACCTCCCCAACAATTGTGAAAACTAAAGCACAGCATGTCAAGGATGAATTCTGGTGCAAATAAACAATATCACTTTCTATAATATGCATTACCTACTGTCTTTCATAGTATCTACCTAGAATCATCTGTTATCTTATATAACATGAATTTGTTTTTCCTACAAAGAATGTTTTTTACCCACATAATTAATTAGTGCATATACATATATACATAGTATTATACATATGCAAACACTAAATATCAAAATAAGCATGACAGTTCTTTAAACTAAGGAGCATAAGAATGCTTGAAAATTGTCACTACTTCTTAAGGTAGGTTCCCATGTTATAATTCTCCTGTTCATAGGAAAAAAAAAGAAAAAAAGAACAAGAAAAGAAACAAAAAAGCAAAAATCTTCATGTCAACTAACTAGGTGTGAGGGAAAATGTATTCATTCTTACCAGCATCAGGCATATGGGCTGTGATTGCACCAGATCCCATCACAACACCCCTCACTTGTCTCTCACAACAGTCCCACCGTAAGTAGTGGCTCTTCAGATCATACACTGATCCTGCCCATTAGACCCTCAGAAACAGTAAAATTAGTTAAGTTCTTTGCAATACCTAACAAAGTATTATCAGGAACATCAACAATCATATATAGGAAAAAGTTGACTCACCCAACTAACAATAGGATTTCTAGCTACACAACACTCCATCTCCTGAATGAAGGCTACTGAGAAGTTCTCACTTTGAAGGCTAGCCCTTAAATGAGCTCAGGGAGGGGTGTATCACTTGGGAAGCACCAGTGAATTGCTTGCACCTGTACTTACTAGGCCAGTCACAACCACCCCCACCCCCCTTCACCAGGTGCTCAATCATCAGTTCAGGCCATGACATAACACATAATAGTTTCCCAACACAGCCCCTGTAGCTGGTAGCCAGGATCCCAACGGGGTCCATACTGCAGTGACTGCCAGTAGGCCCCCCACTTGCTCCTCTAGCTGGCACAACAGGCCAGGGGCACAGACATCTCTGGTCAGACTCCAGAACCTGGCCCCAAATCCACTTACAATAGGCTCCAGGGAGCTTGCATTTAGTTCTTACAGCACTTCCCATATGTGAAAGACAGCAAGATTACATGGACAGACAATTGAAGATGCAAAAATAATCACCAGGCAGTAGTGATCAGGAAGATAGCTGTAGGAATGGGCCTGGACCTCTCGTCTGCCTTTTATCCTCTTTCTTCCTCTCCAATCTCCTTTCCCTAAAGGTTCGAGATTGTTTCACAGGTCTCTTTAAGATATGCACATTTTTGTGTTCCTCTTGTTTCCCCTTTCTTAACAGTTATACAATCTAGGAAGTCCTCCTTAGTTGATGCTGTACTTGTAGGTTAATGGTCGATTTGTCCCTATAGACTTCAGTTGTTTATCATATTTTTTTTTACTTTTATTTTTTACCCCTTTCCTACCACATTCCTGTCTGACTGTTTTTCTTTGCCTTCTCCCTCTCCTTGTTAGGGCTTTTTGAAAAGGTTCTTTATCAGACTATAAAGTTTGCTGTAAAGAAAGTTGCTATAAAAGAAAGCAACTGCTTTCACCTTCTACACACCTTTACACGTTTAAATGCACATCACTTCTGAAAAAGTCAGGTAAAACACTGTAAGCAACAAAGAATAATTTTTAAAAGTTAATCTTCTGTGCTGCATTGTAATATCAGGGAAGCTGAAGTCCACCCCATGAGAACAAGGGCTGGTGACCATGCAACTTTTGCCAGCTGTTTGTAGAATACCTCGTCTATCTCTTCCTCCTGGTTAGACAGTCCGTAATAGACCCCCACCTGGGATGCCTTCCTTGTTGGCCCTCCCCCTGATCCTTTACCCATAGACTCAACCTTATTCCCAGCCCCAAGTTCAACAACATCAATGCACTCTCTAACACAGAGAAACATGCACCATCCCTTCTTCCTTGCTTGTCCCTTATGAAGAGCTTATGGCCATCCACTGCAGAACTCCAGCTGTGGGAGCAATCCCACCACATTTCCACAATGGCAACAAAGTCATAGTTTGTCTGCTGCACAATGGTTTCCAGATCCTCCTGTTTGTTGCCCATGCTGCATGCATTAGTGTAGATGCATTACAGCTGAGACTCTTGCCTTACCTCCAGTCCCATCATTGTTCCTAGACTCAGCTCTAATGGTTTTAACTTCTTCCTCCTTCATATCTAGTTTAAAGCCCTGACAACAAGCCCTACCAGCTCCTGGGCTAGGATTTGTTTCCTCCTTTGAGATAGGCAAGACCCATCTACAGCCATCAGGCAGGTGCTGAGTAAACCGCCCCATAGTCAAAAAAGTCAAAATTCTCACATTTGCATCAGCCTCTCAGTCACATATTTATGAGAAGGGTTTTCCCAGTCCTTCCAGTAACCTTCTCTGGCACTGAAGGGATGGCGGAAAATATAACCTGTACATCTGCTCCATCCAATAACCACCCCAGTTCCCTGAAGTCCTTTTTGATAATCTTCAGGCTTCTCTCAGTGACATTATCACTACCAGCCTGAATTATCAATAAAGGATAATAGTCAGAGGAGTGAATCACACTAGGAATTTTCCTAGAAATATCCCTTACCTGGGCCCCAGGAAGGTAGCACACTTCCCTACAGGTAGGATCAGGCCTTCTGTTCTTCTCAGCGGGGAATCACCTACGACAATCACCCTTCTGTCCTTCTTGATGGAGGCAGAACTGACGTGTAATTGATCACCTCACCCTAGACAACCTCAAGGGTGAATGTTCCACCACATCCTTACTGATCTCTCCCTCAGGTTCCAGAGCCTCAAATCTGGGGAACCAAGATAGGACAGAACAGGGACTGCCTGGGATGCCAAGGTGGAACCTGTTTCTACCCTTCCTCTTCCTTTAAATTGCCTCTCTCTGCTTGACGATGGCTGGGGAAGGGGATCCATCACTGTTTGGGGGGGGGGGGGTAATCACCCCAGTGTCTTTCTTGAAAGTTCAACAGTGAGTTAGTCCACCAATCTATCCCCTGCTTGCCCTCTCTAAAACTCCTCAATCACTCCACCTCCTCCTTGAGCTTCACCACCATACTGAGAAGATCATCCACCTGCTCACACCTCACACAGGTGGAATCCCTGCTGTCTTCATCAGCAATAGGCTCAGGCACTCACTGCAGCCAGAGATTTGAACCACCACATTTTTAGGCAGGCACTCCATCTGAGTCACCACATTCTGTCTTGGCAGACCATCATGTCTAGTAGTGACCATGGCTCGATTTGTTGTCTGGGAGGAAGCTGATAGGTTTGTCGGTATCCTGAGAGAAGACAGATACTCTGCCCTCTCTGCTCACCCTGTTTGCCCATCCTCTTCATACTGCTTCTGGTCACTCTGCTCCGTAGTTACTGAGTTTTTGCAGAGGGGTGGGTGATCCCCTTGCTGATTCTGGCTCTGGCCCTCAAAGTCAGAATGTCGCTGCTACATGGGGAACAGCGGTGCCCAGCAGCTGCCCTCTGACAGGGCTACTCCCCAACCAGCCAAGGAAGTTCACTACTTCATTATGGAATGCGTCCACTCCAGAGCGGAGTACCTCACAAAAAATGAAGCATTACTGACAAATTTTGTGACTTAACAAGGAAATAAGAAATAAAATACTTTTTAAATATTTCCACATAATCTATTTACCTTGCTCCGTACTAGAGTGGAGGAAAGCTTTCTCAACTAAACATGGGGTGAGAGCAAAATATACTATAAAACATTTTCATAATCCCTTAAGACACTATTATAATTAAGCAGCTATTCCTAGGATGGTACACTGTATTATTGCAGGTTATGTAATGGTGTTGAGGATCTCAGAAAAGTACTGATGATATGTCAATGACTGATAGCTCTTTAGCCACAATACCTACATTTCACCTGTGCCTAAATTTCACTAGATCAATAGTAGTTATTTCATAATTTATTAAGATCTATCCCTGAACTGAAAGAATGAAGTTAGAGGCCATTTAGCAAAACAGAAAAGAAAAAAGTATGAAACAGCAGTAGTTTCACTATTTACAACATCTGTATATAAAGAAAGGTAATAAAGTTGATGAGTGATTCTAGCCTGCCATACTTTTTTCTAGATGTATGTGACAAGTGTTTACATTTCTATTTTGCTTTTTGTATTTTCAAGGTGTTATACAAAAACTGCCCATTTAATCTTCATAAGGCAAGCACTAAAGTTGCAGAAAGTAAACCTGAGTGTAAAACAACTTCCTGACTAGTGAATTAAAGATTTAATCATAATTATAAAAAAAAAATTGTTATTTATTCCTAGCTTCTAATTAAAATCCCTCGAGTCCTGTGGCAATCAACATGATGTGTTACGACAGTTTTGTTTTGTTCAGTTTTTACTTTGGAATGAATATTGTAGATCTAAGCACTTCATTTGTATATTATAGAATTCTCTTATGAAAAAAATTTCATATATATATTCTTTTACAAATCGATGTGTTTTGCTCACAGACATTCTAATACAAAATCAAACATTAGATTCATACTCTATTAATTTACTACAGAAAGCATGTATGTACTCTGTGATGGTAAGGCCTCACTTGGAGTATTGCATCCACTTGTGGGGTACTCGGTACAGGAGAGACACAGACCTGTTGGAGCACATCCAGAGAGGGGCCACAAAAATTATCCAAGGGACCTCCCGTACAAGGACAGGCTGAAAGAGTTGGACCTGTTCAGGCTGGAGAAGAGAAGGTTCCATGGTAATCTGATAGCAGCCTTTCAGTATCTAAAGGGGAGCTACAGGAAAGAAGGGGACAGACTTTTCAGCAAGGTATGTGGTAATAGGACAAGGGGAAGCGATTTTGAGCTTCAAGAGGGTAGATTTAGGTTGGATATAAGAAAAAATCTTTTACATGACGCTAGTGAGGAACAGGTTGCCCAGAGAAGTGATGAATGTTCCCACCCTGAAGGCTTTCAAGGCCAGGCTGCACCAGACTCTGATCAACCTGATATAGCTGTGGATGTCCCTGTTCATTGCAGGGGAGTTGGACTAGGTGACATTTAAAGGTCTTTTCCAACTCTAAGGATTCTATGATTCTACAATTAAAATGTAGATATATGAAAGATCAACAAAGTTTAAATAACTTCCAGACCAGTTTTGTAATGTTCTGAAACTCAGACCCCTCTTCCAAGGTTCCCAGTGTTCCAAGAAATAAATAAAAAGCAGTTCAACAATTCAAAATGACATCCTGAAATTTTGAATGGAAAGTAGACAAGAACCACTTCCCTAAGCTTTCCAAAGGTATTAGATTCTTTCTTAATGTTCCAGTGATACACATTCGACTGTGTTCAAAGTGTTCACCTTTTCATTCCTCTTAAAGAAATAAAATCAAATAAACCAACAAACTCTTTGCAGAGTTTTAATCTGAGAACGTACGTAGACATCAAATTAACATCACTCATGTCGCCTGCCTTGTTATCTCTCAGCTCCCTGATTCTGCAATCACAATGTTAATTTTGGACAGAAGGGAACTTATTGCAATAAATCTGAGTGCTCAAACCAGGATCTAAATTCTGTAACACCTTAACCTGCCATGTTCTTCCAATGTTGACTTCCCTTAGATTTTTGAACTTATAGTAAGCAAAGAAAGATTATTTTTCACAAGCCTAGACAGAGAATCAGTAACTTTTTACCAGGGAAATAAACAAATTAGACAAAGAACTTGCAAAATAATGTAATCAGTCTTCTGTAATCCAAGACACAGATAAATCAGAAAAGATACCCTACTCAAATCTCTGAAACAGAAGACATGTGGTTGTCCATTACAAGTTAAGAGAACTGTTACGTTTTCCGTGCTTCTGGAAAACTAGGACACAGAGAAAGAATTCTGCAGTTCTCCATGCAGAGCATATTCCACTCAATATTACAAAGCCATAGAAGTATTTTGTTTCAAGTGTAATATCTTATATATTACATATAGAGTTGATAAACATGTCCAAATTAAAACATTATTCAGGCAAATTACAGAGAAAATGAAACTTTTCCAAAATGCCTACAGGGAGCAGCAGATTTTTTGATTCCTATAAATCGAGGCTGGACTGCATTCTGGAAAGTATTTTTCTTCAGACTGTTGGGTTCAGTGATGAAATCTTGTGGTCTGTGCTATCACAGCAGTCAGACTGGATGAGCTACCAGTTTCTTGTTATCTGTGAACCTGTCAGCTATATTTAAATGAGTATGTTCTTCATATGGTCCTTCTATAATTGGATGTGGTTGAGGATTGCCACAAACTACCCTAAAAGCAAGACTAGGTTATATTTACATGAATACTTTTTTATGTGATCCTTCTATAATTGAATTTGGTTGACTATTTTTTTTAGACTACCCGAAGAGAAAGATTAGCATATGTAAAAGCAACTTTTAAAACTCTCATGAAGATAAGGATGCCTGAAACTGTCTTTCTAGCCTTCTGAGCAGGAATGAAATCAAAGCAAAGTGTATACTACTTCATAAGAAAAAGCTATTGCTACTCATAGCAGATGTCAGAAGAGTAGCCAAAATTACATGAGTTTCCAAAGATTTGTTATCTTCGTAATATGAAATAATGCACTGTGCTTTGCATAGCTTATAAAAATAATGTCATGTTTGCTTTTTCCATTAAAGAAAGGAGAATCACCAACAGATGTGACAAACAGCAAGATATTTGAATCCTCCAACATATGTGATGGTGTACTCCCTCCCATCCTTTCTTTCTCACAAATTCCAAGGCCTTGTACAGGAAGACAGTGAGCAATAGTACTGATAACACTTTTGCTAAAACAGATTAATGACCACAAATCTGTTTCAGAATGGGGGAGAGGGGCTGAAATTGCTGACAACTGACACCTGGTTCAACAGCTGAGAACCAAGTGAGTACACACCTAAAAAGCAAACTATGACTACAAGTCTATCATTTTACTCCATAAATAGCGAGCATCCCAAGAGCCCTTGAGCTCTCCTGCAAGGCACTAGACTGTATGACAGGATCTCTCCTCCAGCAAGGATGCTTGTTGAGGTTTATGCCTGCCCAAAGATCCCTTACACCCTGATGCCAAAAACACTTGCAAATACAGATCCTTGATAAGTTTGTTTTAAGCTTCGTTAGCTTTTCTAAGATCATTTTATATTGACTGTATACATATAATCCCTTAGACATAAACCATTGAGTAAGTTCGGGACTAGGCCTGGATCCAGCCATGCCTAGGCTCCTTACTAAAAATGTTCCTGCTTCCCCTCCTACCCCGCCCCCCAAAAAAAGGGTATAGTGCTGTTTTTTTCCTATCCATGAGAGATTACACATTAGTCCTAAATCAGCTAGACTTTGCAGACATTTCTGAAGCTCTGAAGAATTACTTAAAATAAGCTGTTTGTCAATTAGAATATTAGAAAGATGGCAATTGACAGAGGGCAAGGCTCACATGCATGAAATTTTATCTTTTTCTGTGAGTAGTCCCATTAAGTTTATCAGCTACCACTTCAGACCTTTAGTTTACTGTTCTAAAATAAAGTCAGGTTTATCATTTTACTTCAAATGTATGTTTTAGCACTGAAGAAAATTCAGTTGACAATGTTTCTCAAGATGAAACTTATAGTTCTGTTTCTCAGTCACTAGCTCTTCTATATATCTATGTAAATATCCAATGAAACAAGGAACATAAAAACATCTTTGTAAGAGACAACATCAATCTCCCTTAGTCATAAGGAATTACCTTGTTGAAAGACTATTTTTCCCTTATCATCCAGATTTCTTAAGAAAAAATGGTTCTAATTACAGAGCTTCTGTTCTTTTAATTACATTACAGATTATAAATCTATTAATATATATTTACAGTCTATTTATAAATATATTAGAATAGCCTCTCTATATTAGTAATCAGTCTGTTCACCTAAAAAAAAATTGACTGGCCCAACTGCAACTTCATATTCACTAATTCTTTGCTTAGAACCCCTCCATAATATTGTACTTTAACAGTAATGCATTTAAAGCTTTTAGTTTCACAAAATACAGTACTGATATTATATTAGCCATGGATAGAGATTTTGTGTAAGATCAGTAAATGCTCAAGATTGGTGAAGGGTTGATAAGCAACCTGAAAGTGAAATTCATTAGGAACAGTTTTAGTGTAAAAACTCTGCATGGTGCATCATGAAATCATACTATGTAGCTATTCAACTAAATATCAGAATTAATTTAGACTGCTTTTGTTGGAAATGAACAGTTTGACAAAGTATTTTATCTCCCACTGTGTACTTAAAAACATTGTACAAAGAACAGAACTTTGATATTTTTATTTTGAAGATAGCTAGCCTGCAAAATATGTAGAATGATAACAGCATCACAAAAGACTTCCAACAAACAAAGTTGTCCAATATACTCTTGACTGTGGCATAGATCTGCTGAGGAATGCTTTCAAAAATTATATGTAGTCCACATTATCTATTTTCCAGATCTGTTTCACTATCTTCTCCTTCCTATGTGAAAATACAAGTATTCAGAGGGTCTGTGAAAGTTTTTTCAATCCCTACAAATGCAGAAGGGACATGATTTTAACATTTAAAGCTAAGAAACTAACTCTATTAATTAGCTGACTTCAATTTGCATCTAAAATTGATTCATCTTTCAAAACTTAATCCATTTTAAAAGCAGGTCTGTAGTCTAAGCCAGTCCTCTAGCCTCATTCTGCAGTTAATGAAGACAGATAAATATCTATAGTGGCCTGTGCACCCATAGACGTAAAAGATAAATAGAATAAATCTTCCTTTCTAAGTTCTCCATTAAAGATAGTCTAGATAAATTCCTTACTATTAAGTATGATATTTACATAGCTGGAGGTTGGCAGGGTGAATTAATGTGTAATTTATTCCTCATATGGAAGATATAAATACTGTCATACACTAAACATTAGCTGTACAAAAAAGATGCAAACTATGTTTCAGTGCTAATCTACAAAGGTACAGATTTACAAAAGGGAACTGTAGGCAAATCTCTACACAGCTACATTCACATCTGTTAATGACACTGTTCACAGGGTTCACACCTACACAGCATTCACATCTGTTGCATTGTTGTGAAATAGACTGCCTCATCTCTTCCAGCCCAAAATTATACATCTGCATTCTGGTTCATAAAGAAAAAATATATAAGGTTAAATCTGTTTGTGAAGAGAGTGGAAAATTATATACATTCAAACAGAAGTAGAATGCAGAGCCTAGATCTATCACACAGGTTTCCAGCGGGGCTCCAAGCCATTATGCCTCAGATCCACAGTGCTTAGAAGCCTCAGACAAATCAGAAGAGAAAGCATAAGTCCTCCTTGACATTCAGTGCATTCTCAGGCATACGTTAACACATGGATGAATGAATGGATGATCCAGACACGAGTGGGTTGCTAATACCAAAATTTCAACAAAAACTTCCAAGCATCAACTCTGTACAATGACATTTACCTGCATAATAAGTCCAACTCTCTTTAGCAGGACTAATTTCCAAAATTACCACATGATTTTATAAAACAAGTCGTTTTAAACAAACTATAAGTTTTCATGCTTCAGAAAAGACTCTATTTTACTTAGTTGGCATTTGATTCAATTAATGCATGCTTATAAAGACACAGTGCATTTCCTAAATAGAATTAAAATAAATACAGAATTAAGCAGTAGTGCTAGACAGTGCACAATGCAAATATATTCAATATTTATGGATTGTGTGGGTTGCGCTTGTAGCTGTAAAGTTCCTCTTAAAGTTCATTTAATCTAATCCACTCAGTAGTCTCATGAGATAAAGTTCCTCATTTAATGTCATGTCAAGACTTAGTCGAGCCATTGCACAGTCATTGTTTTTGACATATTGCTGAGATAGAACCTTTGCTTCCTGAGGCTGACAAGTAGAAACATATAGCTGAAATGATTAGTCAAATTATTTGGAATAAGGAAATGTTCATGGTCTTCTCTGAATGAGATATGGAGCAAGAAAATGAAGCACTGGCTAAAGTCATAATATAATGCAATTTCTTGACAAACGTATGCAAAAATACTATTAGCAATGTAATTTATCATTTTATTAGATATTCTAACTGATTTATAGAGGAAATAATTTATCCACCTAGAGAGTATCAGAAATAACTGTGACATGCTACAGCCTTTTGAGATAGGTAGTTCAGAAATTATTTTTATTGGTGCAGAGTCTAACACAACAAATCTTGGTTTATGCCTATAAGACTTTTGCACTGCTAGCAATGCAAACACATAAGACCGTGAAAGAGGTACTGTTAGATCCCTGTGCACTAATACAGAAGTTGGAAGACAAGTGGGTTTAAACTATTCTCACTGACAGCACAATAAATTATCATAATCAATGTACAAAATGAATCTGATATCAACAAAATAGAGATCAATACATATTGGATCAATAGCCAATTTGTGACTATACTGTGTAGTTGCATCTTAATACACAGCATATCAGATTCTAAGCTGATTTTTTTACTGTTGTTGATAAATTGCTGTATCACATTACAGCTTACGTTATAGTATGGCATGCATAGCACTTTGGTTTGATACATTTACATATTAAAAGAAAGCCAGGCAACACTGATTGTGCAGTCATTATTTAGAGGAATATTTTGGTGTGAAACACTATTCAAAACAAACAAAACCACAAAAACAACAAAAACCAACCTATAGAATAGATGGAAAAAAAGCATTGCAAAGAACTCTCAGCTTTTAATTTTATCTATAGTTAAGCTTTGGATACACTTGTAATTGTATTTTAAAATTGATATATATCTTTGTTAAGATAAATTTATCACAAAAAAAATCCAATGAAAAATAATTATAAAGCCTGTGTATTTTTATGTTGCATAGAGGCTATTGTCTGAAAAAAGCACCCTGTAAAATTGTACAAATACTGGACACATTTAGACTATCAAATCAACTGACTTTTTTCATTAATTAGAACAAGCAGCCTAATAAGAGCATTTCTTGTTATGCTTGTTTTACTCCACTTAACAATAACACTAATTCTGAGCCTGAAATTTAAGTGCTTCATCTATTTGTTATATTTTTTGGAGCTCAGAGTCTTTATACTCACATTTTCAGAAAGTCTGGACTTCTTCACTTACATTTTAGTGTACGTGACATATTTAATATATACACAACATTTGTATTTCCTTTCCAGTTGTTCTGTATTTACAAAAACTAGGAGAATTTGTTAGATAAACAAGATCAGATAATGTATATTCCATTTTTTTCTTGTGTTAATTTTATCTGTAGAACAGAAGAACTACCAAATACATACTCTATATTTTCTTTGTTTCTTTAAATGCTTTGCTAAATAAAGTTATACTTTTCATAACAAAAAGGAAAAATATTTTCCTACTGGCTTAGAGTAGACACAGATCATATTTTAATAGTGTTCATTTGACACATGAACATGTGCATATTATGTATATACCTGCATTCTTCTCCAGTATTAGAAATGTTTTATCTCACGTGTAACTATTTGAGCAAAGATGTAACTTACTTGGCCCACCAGACCTGAGACTAGGACCTCTACAAAAGATTCAATATTATGAACTTGCTATTTCTTCCTGGGACCTTGGCTTCAGGTAGAAGCTTTTCAACACATACTTCACCTTTGAAGTCAGTTCTTACACTCTAACTCGTATTGAATGAAGTTATTTGAAGTAACATAGCAACATTTGATGGGCTATTAAATATCTCACTAAAATATTATTCTTCACCTGCTTCAAAGCTAGGACTAGATAATCTTCCAGGTCATTTCCAACCTTGCGATTCTATGATTCTAAAACAGATCCTGACAGCTCTGTGATTTCTCTATGAACTGTCTGTGTATAAGCAAATATTGCTCATGTCAATTTCTATAACTACATTAAGATTTTGCTTTCTCTTGTTCTGCAGTAACGTGCACCATATTCTTTCCTTTCCAGTACAAGAGACTTCGAGCCTATTCTACCTTAGCAGCTTTTCTGATGAGCAATACCAAAAATTGTCCTTTAATTTTACTAGTTTATTTTCTTTTGTTATTCTCACCAAGCACACTGAGATTATCTTAAATGGCTGCTCTGCAATGTTCACGGAATCACAGAGTGGCCCAGGTTGGAAGCGACCTCAAAGAGTTGATGCAGGATATCTTGACAATTATTGAAATCTTTTCTCTTGAGGAGGACTTGCACAAGTAAAATCTTCATCAGCCCATTGACAGCTGCTAATCCATCTGATAAAAGTAATCTCTTTGGAAAGACTGTGCCAAAAAAAAAAAAAACATTGAAGTTTTAATTTCTCAGAAGCTAAAGATCATTAATTGCATGAACAGAAACGTGACATGAATACTTAAAAAAAGGATATTTGTCCTGAAAATTAAAAAAAGTGCTTGGACTTAATCTCTAGACTACTTGAACAATAAGCTTTTATATATCTGATTAATTTCGACTGTCTGAGTAAGCTTGCTTGAAGCTGATAGCAAAAGGACATCAGCTACACTTTTGGTTCTGATACATCTCCAACTGAACGCTGAAACAGATTATCTCCTAGTTACTCAACAAATGCTGTTAAAATACCTGTTCAAGGACTGCCTTTTTTTGCAAAACTACTAGTATCGGTAATATTCCGAATTTCAAAATATAAAGATATCTGACAGCAAGCTAGTGTCTACCATCTTAGGCTCAGCATTTCAGAGTTCACCAGTAAACCCATAATTTATGTCAAAACTTAGCTGATCATAACAGTGAATGCTGCTCACCTCTTCTAACAAGGTGCAGGTCTTCCACATACAGATAGCTGTATTCCTGAAATTCAGGTATATTTAGGTATGTATACTGAATTTTTTCCAATAAAATAAGTGTTACACTAAGATCACTGGTGCTCTGGGATTTTTCCCCTCTGTCATTTTGGAAGAACAGGAAAGCAGCTGCTAAGCCATTACCTATTCCCAGTACATTTTCCACCCAGAACAGGATGTTGTACCATAAAAAAATAAAGTACAAAAGCCCTTACCATCCTAAGGACTCACGGGACATTTGCCATCTGCTTTTTTGTCATGTGGGCCAGAGACTGACTGTCACATACACAGAAATGAATTTAGCTGTTAGCAGACTTATGCTATATTGTTGCTGCCATTAGAAGGAGGAGTGAAGTCATGGCCCTCATAACATGATTCTATTTTTCTCTTTATGTAGTGCGCCTGCAGCATAAAGTATCTTACAGAGCACTCAGCCTGTACTCAAAGTTTAAGTACCAAAGAACCTCCATGGTTATTTTGCTTATATACACATTAGTTTGCAATTGCTTGGAGAGCTAAGAAATACACTTCTGCACAAAGTTTTTCTCTTCACTTTTTTCAGTATCCTCATTACCACTTTGAATGCAGGTTAAAAAACACTTTCTTCCATTCAAGATTTTCCTGAAATAACAGAGGATAAGACATGTAAGGAATCCTAATTTCTCTCATAAAATTCAGATTTCAATAATAAGTTGAAGCTTTTCTTCTATTGTTTATTGTTAAAACAATACTGTTTTATTGCCTATAAAGCCATAAAACCATAAGTGAAGGTAAATATAACATGAGAAATGAACTGCCTAGCACAGAGGAACACTACTCTCAAAACTTAAAACCATACAGACCAATATCGTAAGCCTGCATGAACAAAACGCAATTTAGCAAGCCCCACATTAAAGGCAGAATTTCCGACTGCTAAGTAAGTACTGCACTGGATGAGGCTGCAATTACACCAGGTGTCCCTCAAGATAAAACAGGCAGTAAATAACCTCAAAAAGTTTCAGCTTTTGAACATGAGATACGGGATAAAAACATACAGTATCCTAGAATTCACTGAACAAGCCAGTACCCTCCTTTAGGTCACTACATCCCCTACTTGTTTAATGATGATCATCACCCAATCAACTTGCAATTAAAATTCATATTTTTCATAACATAATTATTCATAACTGCATCACATTTTGCAATTAAAATTTACTACCATCTAACAATATGAAATACATTTAATCAATGATTTTTATGCAGATTACCTCCACTTAGGTAGTGATTTTGGAGCATTTTTTCCCCCACTATTTCTATAATGCAAGTTCTATGGAGAAACAATTACCACAATTCTTGCTTGATTTTATACAGCTGTGTTCCTTGACAATCAGTGGTCAAATAAAGTATTTCCCCTTGCTTGAGTTAGACCAGCTTCCCTTAACAAAAGTGGTCATCTTTGCTTACATTAAAAGAAGCAGATGGGTGGTGAGAAAAACAATTACAGGCACATTTTAGCATTTCTTACTGTTTGGTGAGAGAACCTATGAGCTCATGGAAAAATAGAGTCCTAAGGGAAAATGAGAATTGAAAGTGAGTCTCCTAAAATATGACTGATTCATAGAGATTTTTGATGTAAAACCAGAACAAGATAATCTAAGCCAGAGAGTTAGTAAATGCAGTATCTCCTTTCACAGGCTTTTATTCTTTTGCTACAGTAATTGTTACAAGAGCCATATTTGGTTTGGAAATATAATCCCCTCTTTGTGAACATATATTTCTTCATTAAAAAAAACACAGAGGATAAAAGATATAAATAGGAGGAATGGGTTAATCATTGTCCATTTACTCGCAGCAAATGAACACTGACATTGAAACATCTTTTCTTTTTTCCTCATTTTCTTTCTCAAAAGCACTAAAATTTCATTGACAAAATATCACAGAAGTCACATTCAATTTTGTAATTGCTTACTCTTCCCCACCAGCAGTGAAAATTCAAAAAGGCAATGCAAACCCAAGCAACCTCAGGTTGAAGGATTTTCTTTTAAATTAAAATGAACATTCAGGGAGACCTCATACTCCATGTGCTGGGTCCTATCTGCTCTATGCAGAAACTCCCAGTTGGAACTGTGCAGCATTCTCCCAGCCAGTAAACCAGCTGGCCATCTGCCAGCATCTCTCTTCTATGCTAATTCCCAGCTCCCAGAAGTACATGTTGCAGCTTCAATTCACTTTACTTTGCAATTGGCTGTATCATGTTAAGGAGTTATTTGGCTGGTATGGATACATTTTTTTTTTTAGGATACTGGAGAATACAAGGGTCTGTTCTTTAAACAAATATAAATCATTGGAAGTAGCCAAAGACTTGATTACACACATCTCCAAAAGAATAGTGCAACAGTTCTAAGAATGAGAACACATCTGATTTGGCTGATACACACGATGCCTAACCTGCTAGTAGATGTTTTAAAGGAGAAATAGCGAGCACATAGAGAAAACCTTGTTTTCCTCAGCGCTTTTTTTTCCCCCTCAAAGGAGAGCTATTTCCCTCTGTTGGTTAAAATTCAGTGGGGAAGGTTATCTTTCCTCTGCAAATAGATTGTACTTTGTTCACTTAATTGGTCTGATGAGCTATCAGGGAAATATTTCCCATATACATTTTTTTTCTTCTAGAGGACTGTAGCCAATTGATATAATTACTATACTTCTACTGATTGAGGTAAATTCTATTTTCTATTTCTAGAAAATATACAAAAATATACATGAGACAAATAAGGCTCATATTTCTGTGCTCTCAGCCATTACGGTCATTCTGACTTTGAAAAGGAAAGAATTAGAGCCTACAGGTTCGTGGATATTTCATTAATGTGAATTTGTTTAGGTTGCCTAAGTTAATTTTTATTTTCTTATCAGTTCCTGTGTTTGCTGTGATTCAAATTTTGTTTACTATTGAAGTACCTTGTATCATAATCTTGATACTTGAAATCAGAGGCTAAGCAGCTTTAGTCACTTCAAGAGTTAAAAACTCATAAATCCCATTAGAAGTTGTAATTTGCAGTATGCATGCATATAAGAAGAAATATAACAATTGCATCTATTCCAAATTCGACACTGACTATTAGTCTGCCTAAATCTTCAAAAAAAATTTCAAAACATTGGAAAAGGTTCTGACAAGCTTCATAAGACTGATTCAGGGTCTGGAGTCTGAGATTTAAAAAGCTCTCTTCATTTAACTTTTCAAAGGCATGATTCTTTAATCTACTAAACAAAGGCATAACAATATCCAGTGACTGCAAGCTGAAATTAGATAAATTTCCAGCTATAAATAAGGCATAATTTAATAGTAAATATAATTGGCCATAAGAAACCAGTTAGTAAAAGGCCCTAAGAATATTCTTCCTAGTCTGAACACACATAGAAAAAATTATCATCATTCTCTAATAGGAATATCAAGGACCAGTGGAAGGAGGGATATTAAAGAAAGATATTTCTCAAGTAGTCACTTTCAAGAGCTTTTATGTCCACTATGCACTTGATAAAATTGTCTTTTAAATGCCAGTCAGTCTTACAGTCTGTACTGGAATTCTCCTCTGCAAGTTGAAGCATGTGCTGCAAATATCCCCAGACTATACTACTTCGTTTTTTCTATTTATGTTTTAGTTTCCCAAAGAAATGTGAAGTTCACGCTTAATTTTATAATTAGTATAAATGTATTAGTTACAATATAAAAAAGCCATGTACAATTCTGAAAGAGATGGTCATGATGATTTCTGTCATATTATATATTACAGAAGTTCAGAACATACAAAGCATATTCCGGGCACCGGAACAGGCTTCTCAAGGAGGTGGTGGAGTCATTATACTTGGAGATGTTCAAGAAATGTGCAGATGTGGTACTTAGGGACATGGTGTAGTAGGCAACATTTACAACAGGTGGATAGTTGGATAAGATGATCTTAGAGGTCTTTTCCAACCTTAATGATTCTATGACAGGAACATTTTTTAATTCTTCCCTTGAAAGGGAAGAGATGCATGATGGTTCACAGCTTTTTAACAGATTTTTAATACTGCTTGCTTACACTTTTTTTTAAGTCATGACATTGTAGCTTTCTTGAAAATCTCTCATCTTACCACACAAATCCACTGACTCCTGCTAGTCATAAACCAATTAAATAACAGCCCATGACATTTTGACAGTGCTGAAGAATTTGTGGGCAATTTTAATGATGGAAAACCTACCTCATCACAGTTATCAGAGTTCTGAATTGATCTTTGGCAGTGAGGCTGATAATTTGATGGTTCTGTAATGTACAAATGCATAATTTCAAAACCAGAAATCGTTTTACAGAGAAACTAATTAAATGCAAATGAAGTCCTTGTACAAGATGTTAATGCAATAAAGTGATATAAACAGCTATAATTTAATAAGAATAGTAACTAATATAGCTCTTCTAAATATGTAATTAAAATACAACTCTTTAAATGCTGACCTTCACATCAAAGGATCCATAGTGCCACAGTACAGACCATTGCATCATTAAACAGAAATATTACATATTAAGTAAGTCTTTCTTTCCCTTTTGTCATCTTTCTATTCCTTCCTAATTGTAGGTTCAAACAATCTCCTAAATTTGCTGTGCTTATTGGGAGTGCTAATGAAATAGAATTAAAACTCAGTCTATCACATAGGTAGACTGCACAAATAAATGGAATACTGAGTGGCAGGTTATAAACCTTATTTAACATCTCATTTCTAATTACCAGTGGACTACCTAATATTCATTTTACCTTGACTCTTACAGACAGATAAATTCCAAATCTCCCTTCCAAAATAATACATTATTCCATGAATATAAATATTTCTGCATAGGTCAGTAGTATTAAGCCAGCTTGACAAAGTTCACTACCAAATAGATAAAAATATTGCCCCCAGGATAAATACAACATCCACTGTGCAAAATAATGACTAACAAGGCAAATCAGTATGTGTCAACCGTCTAGCCTTACTATGCTGTAATCTCCATATTTTAAAAGCACTATGCATGAAGGATGCCTAATTAGAAACAGTACACAGTACAAAATTACCAGAGGCCCTAACTATTTTGAGAGAGTAGAACTTAGAATCACACCTACGGCATGTCCTAAAAAACAGAAAAGTACTTGCCTTCTAGTTTCGGTCAGGGCTCAGCAGGGACAGCACATCCCAGAAGACCAGGACCAGGTGGTGCTGGATATGGATGCAGGCCAGTTTGGGCCTTGCAGACAAAATCTACATCTCCCCACAAAGGCAGCCTCTGCTGGGCCAGGCTCAGCAGCCAAACCCCCATGCAGATAAGGATACAGCCCATGCCCTGAAGGCTTCTGGCTGCCCAGCTTCAGGCAGGAGATTCTACCAGGACTTGGCAGCCTGGAATTACCTAGGACTTCGTTCTTCAGTGGATTAAGTCCAGACTTATTAGCTCCCTTAAGGATATCCTGCACCTAAGGTGGCTATAGAATAATCCTCCATGTTAAGTTGAGTATTGCTCAGAGTTTGGACAGCAAATCTCCTGCTATAACATTTTTGTAATCACGTCTGATGCTATGTTGAATTTTATTTGCTATGTTTTGTTATCTCAGCATTTTGACTGTTTCTGGGGCTTTTTTATTTTATCAGTGATTCAACATCTAATTTAAGGCATTAAACAAAATCTGAGAGATTTTTTTTCTGCTATAAAGGGCATTGGAAACTCATCCCGACATGAATTATTCTTCATCTTAGTGCTCCTCTAGTCAAACCAAGTAAAACCCTAACAAAGGGAATATGATTATCCTCATGTGCAATCTCTAGCAAAATATAATCCAGATCTAACTGATCGTGATGAGAGAAAACATTGAAGCAAGAAAGAGTAAACATGCCAAACCAGAGACAACAGAGACAAAACTGGAGAATTTACTGGCATGTTTCTTTGACTGTTTGAAAACGCAAAGATAACTTATATTCTGGATGAATTTAGACAGGAACCACCAACATATGCTGCCTTCTCAAGTATTTTTTTTTTTCCTGATTGATTGCAGTAAGAGTAACGTGCTTAATATGCTTAAACAGGATCACCTTATGAAGTGCATTATATATGAACATGTACTATTGAATCTCATTTGATACAACAGGATGATCTAGTCTCCAGAAATACTTTCCAAGGAGGACGTTTTTCCCCCCACCCCATACTTCTTTTAAATGGTAACTCAAATTTTTTTAAGGATTCCTTTATTGAGCTAATTGCTATAGACTGCAAAAATCATTCATTTATATTGAACTTAGATCAGTACCTACTGTAAAGAGTGTATCATTACTACTTAACTACTTACTTACAAGAGTTCTAAAAAACCACTTAGGCTAATTTGGCAGAAGTGTGATATAATGACAATTATTCAACATTTAATTTTACAATAGAGGTTTTGTGCATGTATATCAAAATTTTCACTGTTTAACTTAACTGTTTGTCTGTAAAATCTTTTTTGAGTCTAAATTTTCCCTCTTCAAATTCTACAAAGCTGAAAATATCCTAGGAGGTCAACTTAATACAACATAATTGCTAACTTTATTCTGACATGGATAATTAGCAAATAGGAAGAAGTAACAGCATTATTACAGATTTTGGATACATGTACATTCTACCAGGTACCAAAATGTTACTTAGGAATATATTTAATTCTGTTAAATATATTGAGAAGAGCTCTGAAAAGAAATTATTCATTAGAGTACTTTCTTAAAAGGATGAAGTGCTGAGAATCCACCAGCGGATTCTGAATAGTGGATAAGCAACATATAGATTACAAGTGATTATTAATAAATTGACATATTTATCAAGAAATACTGGTTGCATTACTAAGTAATAATGATTCCAATTCAGATAAGATATACTTGAAGATCCTAGCGCAGAGTACATGAAACCAAAACCAGAGCAAGTGAGAATCATCATATCTCACAGGTTTGTGAAAAACAGAAGATGATAAAATGTGACATCTCTGAAACAAACATGTTTAAAAATCAAAGGTTTGACAGACACAGGAAAAATAGACATTTAAAAACAAGACTTCATTCTTTGTGACTGACTCATTTATGTCATAACACTACCTTCAGTCATATCAAGAACTGAATGATGTTAGTAAAAGATGTTTTAAAACAAAAGGCGAACATCTCTAGAACTTGGAAATAAATGAGCTACAAGAGAATTAAAGGTGTTTTTTCCTGGTTATTGATTTTTTTTATTTAACAGAACTCTTATTAATATCCTAACTTTCTTGATAATCATTGTACTTAGATTTGCTTACACAGCTAACCATCTATGTGCAGGCCTTGAATGAGGAAATTATACTGGTTATTTAATGGTCAAGATTCTTCTTTAATCTTGTTGATGTGTGCCCAATATTTAACAATCTGTGAACAGCTGTGTCATTGAATATCTAAGCAGACTTTACCAAAAATAATCATTTATATGTTGTGGGCTTAGTGGACAAAATAAAAAAGGATTTTTTAATCAATAGTTACACTTTTTGTACATCTTATGAGTTAATAGGGTTCAATTAATATTGCCAAGTTGTATGCTTCTTTTACATGTCTCTGGGGTTTTGCAAAGTTGAGAAGGCAGCTTAATGAATGGCTAAACAGTTATACTGGTACCCTAGTAATTACAGAACAGGTAATTAATGTGCATCTGTGGCAGACTCTGGGGTACTGTCAACGACCCTGCAGCATGGTAGAAAAAGGAAATTATGAGCTTGTCAAGGGAATACAGCTTTCCTTATTTTCTTAAATTTTAGATCTACATCTGTGTTCAATTAGAAGAAGAAATGAATTACCATTAACTATTAGGCAACAAGCTATGATTGGTTAAGGCCTACACGGACTTTGAAACCAATGAAAATTCAAGAGAACAGATGATATTTATTATGCTTTTTTTTATTTTTATATCTTATGGACTTTTTATGGAATGTACCAGATATCTAGAGAACTACATAATTCCACTGTCTGGAAAACTTATTAGTGAAATATATCCATATATTTCTATGAATTTTATTGCTATCAGCTATTTTTAATTGGGGTGTGGGTGCCTAGCTGATGACAGTGGGCACTGTAGGAGTCTCTGAGGAGATGTTGGACTGTCCTTGATGGATACAGATGATTCCAGTTAGCTCCAATGGCCCCATGCCTGGCACAACTTGTCCCCATAGCCAAGATAGTGGTGCCTTGGGGAAATGTTTTTGAAAAAGGGCAGAATGTAAGCCAGCATAGGAAAAACCAAACTGAAGAGGGAGGTGGTTTTCTGTGCTAGTTTATTTTTTTTTTTACTTTTTACAGTCTGTGGAGACCTTATGCAGGGAAAAAGAATGAGTAACAGAGATGAACAACACTGCTTGAGTCCTGAGGAAATTTAATGTTATTTTAATGTTTCTTTTTGTCTCTCACTATCCAAATCAGTCATTACAATTTTATTTTAATTAGTGCTCAATTCAGTTAATTTTTCTCAAGTCAAGACTGTCATGCCTATGATGATAGCGATCTCTGCATCTTTGTCAACTTTTTTTTTTTCCCTTTTCTTCCAATTTTTTCCCCCATCCTGCTGAGTGGGAATCTGACTGCTATCCAGTGCTAACCCACAACAAGATGTTACTGTTTTAAATACAGTGAGGGAAGGTTCATTCACAAGAACAACAGTTTAGTCTTACTTAACTTTGGAAGAAATACGAGAAGCATCTTCCATCTGAAACATCTAATAGGTAAAAATCTCACAGAAATTAATAATACTGAAGAATGCTCATTGAAAGATAGCCATTACAGATGCTACAGATGACTAGGTTAGCTGATGCACTAGTTTCTAGAGGGGCTAAGATGAAATTGCTTTTATCTCCTGAAGCAAAGTAATATTCCATACATCACATGATGATAAAAATGCATCTACTTCCCTTTTCAGGTCAAAAGCATTTGGAGTAGTAATTGGAAATATAAACATGTTACATACAACCTAAATAACAAATCCAGAAACTCCTTTTCCTATTGACCTCCCTAGCTGCTTAGCAGTCAGGAAGCAAGGCTCGCTTCCGTGGTCATAGGAATGCGTCTCAGCTATTTTCCAGGTTTTTTTTTAACATTTTGTAGAGCAGCTAGCAAGCATCGTCACTCCTTTCAGTTGAAAGCCTAGATGTTCTAGTACGCTGACCACACAAACTGAAGTTCACTCATGATGGGCAGCTTGAAATGCGTACCATAGTGATTTATGAACATTTCACCACCATAACTCCGACAGATAGGGATCATTTTATGTAGAATACTCAATCATGATTTCCTAGGTAAAAGTTACAACAGAAATGTTTCCATTTAGTGTAGTTTTACATACAAGTGCTATTAACTATTACTACTCTGAAACCATTACTTCAGTCACCAGTGCCAAAATAAGTAACTGAAATACCAGTTGAAAAAGCAATTGTATTACACATAATAGAAAAAGAATGCATGGGCTTTTCTGGAAAGTGGGTGAATAATCAATGAATATACAGATGTTATAATTAAGAAATATACAGGAAAGGTAGGCTAAGTAAGATCAGTACAACAGAAAGATAATCAATGGAAAATACTTACCAACAATGTAGACTTACAATATTCTCCACACTAAGTAATCTCCAGATCCTTCTTCAGCTGAGGTCAGCACTTAAATGGGATCTAGGAGAGGTGGAGCCAGGCTTTGATTTGAGCTGGAGCTTGATTTGACTGGAGCTGGCTGAGATTCGAGCCAGGCTGTGAATTACCTCCACCTGTGTTCCCGTGGCTGATTCATTGCTTGCCTCAGGTGGTCAATCAGAGGTTCAGGCCATGATTCAGTAGTTCCCATACAGTGGGATTACTGGAAAATGAAAGACTGTGGGAGGAACAGGTGTGTTCAGAAACAGGTGTCATCTTTGGAGATCTTTGAGTGTGGCAAAGAGTGAAATAATAAGAATTATCTGGTTCTCTGGAGTGACTTTTCAGTAGCACTAAAAAGCATTGATAATATGAAAGAAAAACCTCACTTTATTTTCACCCTGAAATGCAAAAAATATACTTGAGATATTACATGCAGATTTCAAAAGAAAACCACAAGAAGCTTCCTTTGGTAAATTCAATTAAAATAAGTATCTTAAAGTGCTTTTATAAAGCATAAGCTAAAGCAGGTACTTATGAAGGAAAAGGAGAACACTATAGAAAATAGTGAGAAGGAATGAGAAAAAGAGAAACAGAGGCAGTTTAAATATTGAAATAATCATTTTGTTAATTAAAAGTTATAATGGATTTTTTCAGTCTCTGAAATTATACTTTTTAAAGTTAAACATTCTTGGTGAAAGATAAGAAATACTTAAAATTCACCAGACATAATCTAACATAAATAGGGTAATATTTATGGTAATTCAATGTTGATAGCACTATCTCCATAGTGGATTTTTTTTTTTAATGATAAACATTATTTTGTTTGACTTCTTAATCTCTTTTTTAAGCAGCTACTCAAAGGACACAAAAAGAAAGCATCTAAAAGAGAACAAGGAAAAACAGGGTTAATCTTTCCCTGACACATACTTTTTTTTTTCTACCTCAACCATTATTTACTTTATATATCCATAAATGCCAACTTGAGAGAACATGTAATTTTACTGATGCACCTGCTTTCTGACCTTTTAAGGCTAATGCTGGATTTAGCACAAGAATGCTCTAAAGACTTTTAAATAGTGAAAGTCCTTCAGAGAAAAAAGTCCAGAAAATGGCATATAAACATATATTACTTACTTAAGTCCAGATTCCCATGTCCTGTAAACAAGGATAACTGAATGTTCATAGCTTTCAGATACTATGATGCTAATGCTGAAGTCAAGACATCCAGGGAGCACACACCACAAAAACGAGCAGAAAAAGAAGGGGAAAAATGATGGAATAATGGAAATGATAAAATAATTAATTGACAGGTACATCTTTTAACATTGTGTGTATCTTGGAATAATTTCATGAATATTTATCTCACAAGACCACTCATTGTAGCTTAATTACATACACGCAGTTAACTTGAATCACTGAGTATTACTCGAGTATTTTTCAAAATTAACAAGAATTCCTACCAAGTTCTGAAGAGCAATTTAGTCAATATGATTAAATGATAAAGCAATGCCCTATTATTTAAAATGTTATATTGCAGCATGCATGATTATTTGTTGCACAGGCTTCCATAATGTATTAAAATACATAGAAACAGAAAGTAGGTAAAAGCTATTGATTTAACATCCTTCCAACCTATTTCAGGCTCCCTGAGTTCCATTGTAAAATCCTGAAATGGAAAATAATTCAATTCCAGTAATTTAAGCAATTAAAGCAGACGCATACATTACCTTTTTATTATTTTTATTTTGTTGTTGTTGTTGCTGATTTAATAGTATACATTATATTAGTGGATGTGAAACTGGAAATATTGCATTAAATTCATTGCCTAGAGAAAGAACCTTGGCCCCAAACCCACAATATTTAATTATCTATCTATATAATGATAGTATCTTTACATGAACTTAGTAGAATATATAAAGCCATAAAAGCTAAATAAGAATTACTTTTTTCCCAGAGTGAATTTTGGTATATTAATAACACGGAACAGATTTTTGTTGGTCTGCATTCTCTGCAGTTATTCATAATTTTCATACCACCCATGGTAGGCTATATTAAGCAAGGATAAAGGCTGTCATCTTTTGACACACAGCACTGTTATAGCAGCGAACCACAGATTTTATGTTCATTCAGTACAAATACCTGGCCTTCCTATTACATAAGGACTCATCTTTACTGTCAGGCTTAGCAAAGGTAGGCCTATAAACCACTTTCTTGTTTGAGGAAAACTTCTACAAAAGCTTTATTGACTGATTACTTATCAATTGTTTTTTGGGCTGGTTTGACCCAGTTCCATGACAAACAGGGCAGGAGGACTCTCAGACCCACACCCGGAGAGGGGGAAGGAGGAAAATGGGGAAAAGGTGTGGAGAGAGATGGGCCTAAAAACAGAACAGCAGCAGTGATCAGAGGAGGATGTGGCCTGAAGGTTGCAGCCAATGGATAGCACCTGCAGGAGAAGCTTTGGGTCAGAGCTGCAGCCCATGAAGGGGAGCCCCAGAAGGGAGGTTGGGGAAGCTGCTGCCCGTGAAGACCAGAGCTGGAGCAGTCTGCTCCTAAAGGGTGTGTCTCCATGGTACAGACTCACGTTGGAGAAGAGCTTGAAGAGCTCCATCCCGTGGGAAGCCCAGACAGGATCAGTTTGGGAAGGATTGCATCCCATGGGAGGTACCCCACTCTGGAGCAGGGGCAGAGAATGACTGTAAAGGAGCAACAGAGATGAAGTATAATGGATTGACTGCAGCAGCTCCCATTCCACATTCTTCTGCATTGCTCAGGAGGAGGTAAAAGGGAATGGATGGGGGTGGGGGGAGATATTTTAGTATTCTTTAAGCTCTCATTGCTTCGTTGCTTTTTCTTTCTTTTTTTCTTTCCTTTTGTTGTTGTTGTTGCCAGTAGGCAATACTTCACATTACTCTCCCTATGCTGAGTGTGTGCACATAATTTTTTGTGTAATTGTTTTTGTGATGGTAATTGCTGAATGATTTCCCAGTTCTTATTGAAAACACATGGATTTAATAGGTGAACCATTTGATGGGTGAGGAACTGGTTGCAAAATTATACCCAGATAGTAGTGGTCAGTAGTTCAATGTACAGATGGAGACTGAAAACAGGTGAAGAATGATATCCCTGAGGGGTCAATAGTGGAATCACTGCTCTTTAATATCTTCATTAGTGACACTGACAGAAGGATGAAGTGAACCCTCAGCAAATTTATGAATGACACCAAGATGCATGGTGTGGTTGCCACACAGGAGGGATGGGATGCCATCCAGAGGTATCTAGACAGGCTCAAGCAGTGAGCCCAGGTGAACATCATGAGGTTCAACAAAGCCAACTGCAAAGTCTCACAACTTGCACCTGCAACACACCCACTATCAAAAAAAGCTGGGGAATGAAAAGATTGAGCATAGCCCTGCTAAAAAGGACTTGATGGTACTGGTAGATGGCAGGCTGGACATGAGCCAACAGTGAACTCTTGCAGCCCAGAAAGCCAGCTGTTTTCTGGCCTGCATCAAAACAAGCATGGCCAGCAGAGTGAGGGAGGTGATCCTCCCCTCTAATACTGTAATGTATTAATGTTAAATATTTTGTTTTGATAAATGCTGGTCTTCCTCATCAAAATATTTATTTCCGGTTTTATTCTGATGTGATGTTGTTTGACCTGAGTTTTAGTTACGCATTAAATTTCTTTACACGAAAACAAAGCCCTCCAGATGCCTTAAACTAGAACTATTCAGAAAGATGGTGTTCGGTTGACTGGTTATTTTACAAAATGTATCAATTTCAGATCAATTCAAAAGAAATCTTGCTGCTTTTTCTTGTCAGGTATCTTAAGCTACTAGCATCTGCAACTATAGATTTTGTTCTCATTTTCTTTGGTTTTGTTGTTTGCTTTTTTTAATTTGTTTGTTGTTGTTGTTTGTGTTTTTAAATCATTCTTTCCATGTTGTCATACTGGGGACATGAGAATTTAGTTCCGTGTAATTCTATTTTCCTTTTCTAAACAAAAATGCAACTCAATTTCTTCATTTCACAAGAAAAATAAAATCATGTCAAATTCAAAGCCTTGCTGGAGGAAGTTTAGAATTTTATTAAACTATCCCATCCGTTCCTTATCTTTTTCAATACTAAATCTAGAGAAGTAAAAGTAACATACAAAAATTATTTTACTCAGGCATTGGATGATCAATGAATGTTTTGTTTCATACTTCAATTTATCTCAATTTAAATACTTTTTATGACAGACATTCTGCATTGCTTTGATCATGTTCAATGCTGTTGTGCATCTTTACCCATTTTGGAAGCTAAAAGAAATCAAACAATAGAAGACCTATTCAGCAGAAATTAAATGACCTTCCTCATCTTTTCCTTTCAAATTTCACTTTAGGACATAAATTTCCTTATGTTTTAAAATGAGGATTTTAGGTCAGTGCCTGTCTTTCCATAATAAACAATATTTCAGTGTTTATCTCCTAGACCAGACTTTCTTCTATCAACTTTTAAAGATTGTTAATATGGTCCCTTGCCAATGTACTAATAACAATTCTAAATAATGATCTGAGTACAAAGTGACTCATTGACCGCTGCCAAGTAATACACAGAAGTGTCAGGATAAAATAAGAGCGTGATTTATGTATGTTAATCTAGCATAATTTTAATTAATTATGTGGGCAATCTGATTTTCAGAGACTCTGAGAGCCCCAACTCCCAACGACTTCAAATGAAGTTCTCAGTACTTCATATGTCATCATGCTATCTACTTTGTTACTTCTTTTGGATGTAATACACTCCTTAGAGACAAGTTCTACTACTTTCCTACTTTTCTTCACACCTAGTGTCAGAAAATGATGCTGGTTGAAAACAGATGGTGTTTTTCCTCTTATGCAATGTCCGTAACTAAAATGCCCAGAGTGAGTATGTTGCAGTTAACTCTTACTTCAGATGTCACTTTTCTCCTCAGCCTACAGTAATTCTACCCAGTTTCTCTTTCCAGAGAAAATTATATTCAGTTCTTATAACCTTTAAGTAAAAAGAATTTGGCAGTACATTTAGCTTCATTGTGGTTGCAAATTATTTCCCATTGTTAATGTCTAAAGGAAATTCATGTTAGAAATTTGGTCTCAAATATATTTTCTTTCTTTTCCAATATCTATCCAGGTATGTGTTTTTTTCCTTCTGCCAGGGGAATAGCAATCCTCTCTGAATACAAAGTGTTGTGTTAATTCAAAAGAGCCCAGAAAACACTGATTTTTCGTTCCAACTCTAAGATTAGTGATTGGAACATACACAATTTCAAGATCAGTTTGCCAGTTTTCTCCATTTTATTTATGAGGCAGAAATGTCACACAAGCTAAAATAAGGAAGGAATCAGGAGTAAATAACTGTAATACAAAAGGTTCTGAGATAATTCCGCATTATTTCATTGTAAAGTGATGAAAGGGCACATTTGTCAGCTTGTGGAAAATTTGCTGAAAGGTCATGAAGAATATCAAGGGCTGTTTTATATGCTTAAACACTAATATGCTCAATGCTCCTAAAAAATGATCAAGTTTCACAAAACCTGAAAGTACTTATTGTGTGATTTTTATTGTTTATAGAAAATTCTATGCATCTGTGCAATTAAAGATTCTTCACACATCTGTAGTAAGTGGGCAGTACAATGGTTCCTCTATAGAGAAAGTTCTTTATTATCAATTCTAGATTTAAAGACTATCTATGTTGCTTTATTAATAAGTAATTTCGTTTTTAAAAGGCCCACCATGAAAGACAACTATTATGAGTTTAGTTAAGTACCTCGTGGAGGAGAAAAAATAAATAGAAAATCCTTGGACACAGAGGTTCTCTGTATTTATATATATGTATTATTTATATATGTATTTATATATCAGTAAACTTCAAATTGATTAGAAGTTGCAAACTATTTTCTATTAACATTCAGTGCTAATATTTACATTAATATGCAATTATCACCGCACAGGTTAAGTAAAAGGAGTTTGAGTTTTGTCTCCTGTATTACCATATAACCACATAAATTGATGAGTTTTGTAAAAGTTGGTTATGGCAAAGATGTTTTATGATTACGACAGTCTGGGTTGCAGTGAAGTTTGAAATCCCAGACCATGCTAGGAGAAACTGATTTTTTTTCTGTGAAAAGAGAATCTTACTTTTTTATGTCACGTTAGTTTTTAAGAACAATATCAGTGCAATATTTACACCAAGGCAGAGTAATAAATAGATTATACAATCTAAGTAAGAAATTCAAATTGTTCAAAGGATTTTTTCTGATGACTGCATGTTAAGTAATTGTGTATCCGAAAAAGAAATGAAGAATGAGCCTCATGAAATGCTATTCAAGGGTTATGGGGAAAATAGAAGAACAAACAGCTAAGTGTAAACTTAAACTCTCTTTTTTTTAATTAATCATGTGTTTTAAAAGTCTGCCACATTTTATTTTGATCAGTGTTTACTAATATCACATTTCATAAATATACTAGCAAACAGACTTTGAAGATTGCATGATTATGTGTCAGCAAAAAAGTAACACTTGAAGTTTGCTTGGAGCCCTCAGGATTTGCATAATTCCTGGCAACTTTCCTTTCAGAGGAAGAAATTGAAATTTTTCAATCTAAGTCTTCCATTAGTTTTATTTTGCAATAATGTTTGTAAATAATTATACCTAGATTCCCCCCAAAAAAGAAATGCATAGATACAAACAGAAATGTCATTTTCTTCCCACAGAAATGTGGAATGCATTTGCACAGAGACTTTGCACAGAGCTATATATGCCTGATTCACATCACAATTTCCTGCGAACTATTATATAGACAATTTTATCTAATTTAAGATCTATTCAGTTTTTAAAAAATGTTTTATGTGGCATAAGTTAAGATGTTTCCCTTGTCAATCATATAATATCTTGTAATTTTTTTAGCACAACAAAATAATCAAATTTATTTTGTTCCTTAAATATAGACAAGACTAAAAAGGCAGGAAGACTGCAGTATTTAAGGGATTTTTTCCTACTTATTTTATAAAAGTGTAAAGAAAATGGCTTTTTGCATTTTAGGATGAAAAGTCAGCAATTTGCATCTGGGGTTAATGACTGTTGTTACAAGCATAGCTATAACAACAAAGAAATTATAGAATCTTTTCTTTCACCTTTTTGGTTGAAAAAGTATTTTTAGCTAATAAACTTTTAAAATTAGTACTGACTGTAGCTCATGCAAACAATTTTTCAAAGAACAGTGACATATCTCATTGCAATTTAGACAGTTATGTAAACATTAGAGAATATTCACGACTGAAACAATATGATTTTTCATACTATGACTTTTGAGGATTGGCATTAGCTTTTCTTGTTTCCATTTCCTCCAAAGTCATTTTCACAGGGAACTTCATTAAGAAAACTTCTATGATTTCAGGAATATCATAGAATCATAGCCCTTCCCTAGCTTTCCTACAGGCTTCCTTCAGGTACTGGAAGGCAGATATAAGGTACCCCCAGAACATTCTCTTCTCCAGGCTGAAGAACTCCAGCTTTCTCAGCCTGTCCCTATAGCGGAAGTGCTCTAGCCCTCTGATCATCTTCGTGACCCTCATCTGGACCCGCTCCAACAGCTCAATGTCCTGATGTTGAGGGCCCCAAAACTAGATGCAGTGGGGTTTCACAAGAGCAGAGTAGAGAGGCAGAATCACATCCTTCAACCTGCTGGTCACACTTCACTTGGTGCAACCCAGGATACAGTTGGCCTTCTGGGTTAGAAGCGTACATTGCCAGCTCATGTTGAATCTTTCATCAACCAACACCCTGAAATCCTTCCTTTCAGGGCTGCTCTCAAGCTATTCTCCACCCAACCTATATCTGTACATGGTATTACCCTGACCCAGGTTCAGGACTTTTCACTTGGCCTTGCTTGAAGTTCACATCAGCCCACCTCTCAAGCCTGTCAAGGTCCCTCTGGATAGCATCCCTTTCCTCTAGCATGTAAACTGCACCAGTCAGTTTGGTGTCATCTGCAAAATTGCTGAGGGTGAACTCAATCCCATTGTCCGTGTCACCTAAAAAGATCTTAAATAGCACTGGTCCCAGCATCAATCCCTGAGGGATGCCACTCATCACTAGTCTCCACTTGGACACTGAGCCATTGACTGCAACTCTCTGAGTGTGACCATCCAGCCAATTTCTTATAGAGTGTAAGTAGTCTATCCGTCAAATCCATTTTTTCCCCAATTTGGAGACATGGATGCCATGTGGAACAGTGTCAAACACTTTGCACAAATCCAGATAGATAACACCAGGTGCTCTTCCTTTATCCACTGACACTGTAACTCCATCATAAAAGGCCACCAAGTTTGTGAAGCATGACTTGCCCTTGGTGAAGCCATGTTAGTTGCCACCAATAGCCTCATCTTTATATTCCAAGTTAATTTCCATTATAATGTATATGCAAACAGAAGAGTCTTTGATGCGAGAATTTGGCTTTACTCGATGTCAAGGCAGCATATGTCCCACTTAGGATACAGAACTATACTAGCTGTGAGGAATATCAAAACAACTGGATCCATGTAATTACAGGTTCATCTCCTGGGCTCACACCTACTTTAATAACAACCTAGAAAAGAACAGCCCAGGAGGTGAATGAGCAGCACTTCTGCATGACTGATTACCCATATTTAATGGTTTTAACAATTTAAGACTTACAAGCAGAGGTTATATATCGACCCTGAGAGCTGATCAGTTTTGTTCATTTTCCTGTAATGCTGAATAAAATAGACATATTATTCAGCAGATTGGAAAACAAATTTCATGAAGGAATAAATAAAAGTAACAAATCTTCTTAGGATTCTTTTTTGAATCAGTTTCAAACTCTGAAGTTAATGAGACTTTTCTCCACTGACTTTAATGATTCTTTTCATTAAGTTCAGTGTATAAGTATTTTCCTGCTAGACAACTTGAATACTTAAAAAGAAAAAAAGAAGAACTAAAGACTGAAAACCAAGGTTTTCATAGATTAAGTGTGAAAAGAAACACATTTATTTTTACTAAAGGGTTATTAACCTTTAGTGTAAAAAATGTGGATTCTTTTTTTACTTGGAAAATGTAGCCTGGAAGACAGATTTTAACTGTGTGTTATTGTGAGGCTGTTTGTATGTTGAAGTTCATGAGTGGAAGGAATTTAATTTTTTACTGTTGCCAGTCTTACAGTGGCTCTCTGTGTAACCTCGTGTTTCACAAATAAAATGTCCTACTAGAGAAAATGTTAATGTATTGTATCATAATACAGTTCCAAAGTATATTAAAATCTATTTCACAGCAGCACACCGATGGCAGATTAGGACTCTTCTGGAGAGTTAATGACAGGAATCAGTGGCCAATCATTTCATATTCTAATTCATTCCACATTTATTTCCCCACATAGACAAGCCCTAAGACAAACAGGTTTTTTTTGTTGTTGTTGTTGCCTTTTAAAAAATATATATATATTTTAAGTATGGACAACTCTTAGATTACTTCAGCCTGTGATAAACAGAAAATTAGACAGATAGTAGAATCTAGCCTTGAGCACCTTGAACACACGCAATTGTTGGCAAAGAAATCCTGTCAGAGGATTGGTATTTCTCAGTAGCACGAATATTTTTCTATCTTAGTGAGTTTCAACATTATGTTTTGTTAACACTGCTCCTGAAATACTGACTTAACAGTGCATGTTGCAAGGTATTATAAGAAAAATGCTGCTTTGTTATCATTCCTTACACATTTGTTAACTGTTTGCATTGTGACAACACATTGTGGCTATTCTTTTCAATACTGGCATGACTTCTACTGGTTACTGCAGAGAAAGCCTTTATCTTGGACTTTTTTCTGTGTTTTTGTTTGTTTATCATTGGTACCTCCTCAAATACTGCTTCTCTCACACATCTAATCTGTGTTTTTGCATGAGATAGCTGTCTTTCAGCTAATTAACTTTTTTTTTCTGATGTGACCAGGCATTCTGTAGCTTTTAAACCAATATTCTTGGTTGAGAACATTCATCTACAACAAATCCCTTGGAAACATACTGATATTATATTGTAACTGCAAAATATCTTCATGCCAAACTAGCAACTAATTTAACCCTCATAATTGATCTGATGACTTTTGTGTTCCATAAAACTCAGCTGCCTGAAGCTCTCTCTTTGTACAGAAATATTGGGTTCCCACTCTTTCTTCTTGAAAATCTAATTAACAGTATTCTTTTAAATAAGAAGATTACTTTCTGTGAGCAATTAACTGAAATTCAGTCTGCTTTAAACTTTTCAATATATCAATGAATATTTATAAATGTAATAGAACTTCACCCTAGTAGGCAATCCCTTTAATCTTATTTGAAGCAGTGTGGGGCCCAAGTCTCACTGGATTAACAACATATTTTCTTTCGGCACACACAGGCACGCAAAATAATTTCCTTGAAATGAAATATTTGACCAACTGATATCCAAACCTATGACAGTTCAAAGTCTGTTTCAGTAAAGTTAGAGTGTATATATCCACATTATCTGTGGCTCCATGCTATGATTCAGCAATGATCACTCAAGCTCATATACTACTTTCTGCAACATTAGCACCTGCCGGCTTCCAAACATCAGCCATAGAACAAAAGATACAGTAACTTTGATCTTAAAATGTGAACCAAATAGGTAAAGATCTGCTATAGAGCAACAAAATAACTAAAAAAAAAAAAAAAAAAAAAAAAAAAAAAAAAAAAAAAAAAGAAACACAACAGACATTCAGGAAATAGAGAAACATCCTGAAACAGAACAAGAAATATTTTCTGTATTTCATCTCCCGACTAATTTTTCTTTACCTCCTTGATGAGAAAAGTCATTATTATGAAATTGCTTTTGAAGTTAAATCTGGTTTACCTTCTTAAAATAAATGGATGCTGAAAGTATTGAAAGCAATTATCTGGTAATTTCTATTTTATTGACACTTGTTGGGCAAAATACATGAGAAAATGAAAGCAGTTTTTAGCGCTCTTTTTTTTCTCATTAAGTTTGACATTTCATTTGTGCTTGAAGAACTGTCTTGACTAATTTTACTAGCTGTTTTTGATATGTTTACCAGATGAACTCCTTTTGTTATACTTCTCATCTATGTTTTTCACTTGTCTGAGCTTATTCCTCAACATTTTCTTTTCATATGTCCTTTTATTCTACAGTCTTTGCTTTGTGCTTGCACTGGGGTAAAGAAATCCTTGAGAAAAAATGTGTTCTTTTTTAATGAACTTCTCTTTTTCAGGTCTTTTGACAGTAGCTGCCTGCCAAAAAGATAGGTGGGCTGTCGTTTGATCATTTAATGTAAAAAAGACAAAAGTAGGATCCAGATGTTTAGGATCATACCATAGTTACCTTTAGTGAAATAGATGATTTTGATGTAAAGGACTTCTCAAAAGTCACACAAAGCAGAAGTACAGCAGTCATTCACTGCTGAGAAGGAGTTGCTTTAGGTGATACATACTCCCAATGGATATGCATATATTATGCATATCTGATGCATACACAATATGTTAGACATGGTGCACAATCTGACCTGTTTCAGAGCTACAGCAGAATCAATTACCTCACTAGCATCCAGTTTGAAACAATAAGAAATATCAAAGTGATGGTGAGGTGATATAGCTTTGCTCAATACCTTGTAAACTCAAACAGTGTAGGGAAGAGTACTGCACAAAAACATAATTGATGAAAACAGGGTAACCAGGCTGGAAATAGATGGATACAAAACCAGTAAGAATTCTATTTAAGATAGAAAGAGATTGTAGCACTTATACTCTACAGGATATTATGAAATATTCATCATTAAAAAATAGACACCACTCAATACCAGTTAGGGACATGTATGGGTAACACAGTAGTACACAACTGTATGTATTTTACTGACAGTCACCATGCTTTCATCATTCCATTAAATTGCAGTCATCAGAAGGCTTGACAAACTATTATTTTGTTTTGGACTTCTAGGAGATTTTGTGATGAGCTCCTGCCAAGGGCATATATACTTTTTCAGGTAGTACAGTTTCACTATAAAGGTTGCAGTTCACACAGGAAAACAAATTAACTGAAACTTCTAACTTCAGAACTATACTATTGAAAAGCCAAATTCTCTTTCGAACAGCCCAGGCTCAGTAATGTTTCAATAAACGAATAAAACCCTTAACAAAGAAATCTGGCAAATGGAATCACAGTTACTACCTTTGCAACTATTAAATAATGGTCAGTACTAAAACCATATAATAAAAATTCTGCATTATACAACAAATACTCAATTTTAACTTGCAAAACAACTTTGTGAAATGCAAACTTTGAGAAAGACCCAGTCAACATATAGAATACAGAATGCCTACCTTATTTCTGGATACAGTTGAGTGGAGATGTACAAGAAAATTCGCAAGAACAAAACCAGAAAGTACTCATACTAGTGAAATTATTCCAAATTTACCCCAGTCACAATCAAACTTCCTGATTTTAGCTTTAAAATTGTTGCTTTCCTAACAGAGCAAGTTTCCCATTAAATCAAATCACCAGACAACTTGTCTAATAAAGCAAATCTCTAAATCTGTATATTGCATTTGTTTTCTTTCCTTTCTATATACCTTCATGTGTGCTAATTAAAAACTAGGTAATTGCTTCAGTACACTGGTAATACCATAACTTCTGGTACCAATTCCAATGTTTTCAACATACCTGCTGATTTTTTATATACTAGTCAAATAATTTTTGTTGCTTTGAAGGACAAAGAGGATAAAAGCTCTTTTTCTTTTTTTAGTAACATGTAATGTAATACTTTCATTACTGAATTGTTTTAAATTGATTGCATAGACAAAGTCCGGAGATCTGCATTTTTTCACCTTTCATGCAAGTCTGCTGTTATCTCCAGTAGTCCTCATCCAATTCCAGTCATAATGCTTCCAAGACTATTATATTGACTGATGTTTGATTTTGATAGCAACCCACTGTATCATTTTATTACTAAAAATCTGCACATTTTATTTCCTCTCTATTCTCTAGTGATGTTCACTAGCTTATTTCAGATGCCACAGTGTTTTAAAACTGCCCAGAGGGATGGCTGTCCTTATTTTCAAATGTCTTTTAAAAGCAAAAAGAATTCAATATGGGATCACTCTTTTAGCTGAATGGCTTTCCTTTTTATTTTTATTTTATGTAGCAGAACAAGCAAATTTATCATTCTAAGATAATTCTTACAATTGCAACACATAGTTTCTAGAGACTTCATTCATCATTATTCTGTTTACAGTTGCCAACATATTTCAGTCAAACTCTCAAGTTTTATTTATAGTTGTTATTCCAGTTTTCATTGTTGACCTCTGAATAAGATCAGATATATAAAATTTCATCTTTTTTAGGTATCATGCTATTAAAAATAAAAAAATCACATTATAGATAATTATAGTACCCATTGTATTAAGAATGATTTTTTCTTATGTATATATATTATATGTAACGATTTTCTGAGTAAAAATGGTTTTATGATGTTCTGTCATAAAATTGATAATTACTAACTTTTCACCTTTATTTTATTTTACTGTAAGTATTAATTACTTTGGTAGGTGTCCTGAGTCTAGCATAATTTGTGATTATAATACAAAATAAGAGATGACCTTCATGGGAAATAATGTGCAAGACTAGATATGGTCATTCTTGAATAAAATCTTTTAAATATTTTTATAATCAATAATTGATTACTGGGCTGGGTTTTTTTGTTTGTTTGTTTGTTTGTGAAGGGACAACTAAAGGTATATTTACATGTTTATGGTATGTTTTCCCAACAATATCAAGGAATATGTACTGGTTGAAGATTCCTGTCAAAGGTAACGCCAAAGGTAACAGACATTATCAAAATAAACATTTGAGAATCTAAGTGCTATTATGAAGATCTTCAGCACAATAGGAGGAGTGGAAATATCAGGTATTCTACTCAGGCTCAGCATTGCTTTTCTTCCATTTAACTTGAATAACTGCTGAAATAATGATTTTGATGTGGCATCATTACATACCAACTTCAAACTGATATTTCCATATTTTAAAAACTGTTTTCTCCTTGGTAATACTATCAGTATCCTAGCAGATACATTTTTGCCTGAGAAGCACATTTAGAGGTGCAGGTTAGACTTCCATCATTCCTGGGCATAGATCCAGAAGGTAGCATAAGCTTTGCTTTCTTTAACGCAGTTATTTGCAATTCTATAATACAGCATTTTTTGTGGCTATCGTAATTCTTCTGACCCTTGAGTATGCGAATCACAGAACAACAAATCTGCTGAGGTTGGAAGGTGTTTCTGGGGGTCATCTGGTAGAACCCGCTGTTTAAAGCAGATTCAGCTTGAACAGGTTGTGCAGGATCATGTCCAGTTAGATTTTAAATGTCTTCAAGAACGGAGATTTCACAGCTTCTGCAATCCCTTCAGTATTCAACCAACCTCACATTGAATTAGTGTTTTCTTATTTACAGAGGCAATATCCTGTCTTCCATTTAGTTCCTATTGCCTCTTGTCATGACATTAGGTACCACCAAGAAGATTCAGGCTTCATCTTCACTCTCTCTAATCAGGTATTTATACACATTGACAAGACTCTCCTTGAGCCTTCTCTTCTTCAGTTCTACAGTCCTAGATACGTGGGATAAAAGGATTATCATGATCTCTGCATGAATACTCTTTATCCCAGTATCGTTTTACAGGCTGGTTCGGCCCAGTTCCGTGACTAGCAGGGCAGAGGGATTTCACAAAATCTGCACCTCCAGAAAAGGGAAACAGGGGACCCCAAAATAATTAAAAACATTGGCAATGATCTGAGGAGAAACAAACTAGTTTCCTAAATACAGTATCGGAATGCAAGATAACAGACTATAACACAAAGTAATTACAATTAAGCTTATAAATCAAATGTAATGAGAGAGAGTGTCCGAAAGCTGGATAGGCCTCACCATAACATTGAGGTGAGAGGTGCAGTCCAGTTGAGCAGCAGGGAGATGAAGAAAAGCGCATCAGGTGACCTTGCCAGGGTTATGTCTCCTCTTTAACTGCAAAACCCCCTGGGGTATGCAGTTCTTTTCTTCCAGACAGGTGCCCAGAATTTGAGCATTAACTCTTTAAATCTCAGTGCACTACATGATGTTATGATGTGGAATACAGATAACCAAAAATCATAAAACCATGTCACCCACTCTTAACACCCCCTCACATATTGCTTTACTATCTGCTGCCATGTACTAATGTACTAATATGACATAAAGAACATGTCTGTATGGAATCAATAATTATGAAAAACTGAGTTACAATTTTTAACTACAGAAGAGAAGCAGAAGTTGATAGAAAAGAGTGAAAAATAATAAAATTCAGAGCTAACAAAAATTATTAGAATTCCAGAGACTGCATTAAAAATTAAGTTCTAAGTACATTTCTTATTCACCTCCTAGCATTTGCTAGTGAAATAGTATCGTCAAAAATAAAAGCACTAAAGGAAAGTATGCAGCGCTGATAAGCTGGAGTTAAGATAAAACATAACTATATTTTTAAAAACACTATTGTAAAAGCTCTCCATTAGAAACAAGAACATTTAACTTAAAGAAAATAAGATAACAATTTATTGAAAATTACATCACTCTTCCAAATAATTTAAAAAGTGCTAGGAATATTTAGAAATTAATGCAGAAAACACTGTATTTCAAACAGAACGTGGTAGAATTAGAAACACTGTTAAGAAAAAAGGCAAAGATTTGCAATGGTTTGCATGTGGAAAAAAAAATTCTCACATTAGAAAGTCTTATTGACTAGATCTTTTAAGAAACAGACTCATGAATAGTTGAAGTAGGCAAACAAAGTATTTACAAGTTTCTACAAGGTGTAATTTCAGTGAGTGCTCTCCCAGCAGAGTAGGAATTTTAAAATGTATTATGCAAAATATATTATGATAATCCGGACACATTGCTGATTTTTAGAAGCCAAAATGATGTATTAGGTAAAATATCTCTCTCTACTTCTCTTGTCTGCTATTCCCCTAAATATTTGTTGCTGGCTTCTTTCAGAGATAATGATCAAGGAGAGAATCTCTGTTCAATGGCAACATTTTAATAAATCTCTGTATGTATGTTGCTCTGGGAATTAAAAATAATGCAATGTTACTGATAAGAGTTTGATCCATTGAAGTAAAATAGCTGGTTGTTACAATGTGTTACAATGTGTTACAATGTGTGAATTTTGTATGTGTTACAATGACTGAATTTACCATCTTTATAAGATTTCTGAGGATTTCTATAGAGACCATAGTCAGGTATTCCTATGGAGTCAAAAGTATATAATGGGATTTGTACTTTCATGTTGAAAAACTATAAAACATATCTGTCTAAGTCATTTGATGTTGTTTATATACTCTGCCCCTTGTTTCAACATATATTTTTCCATAGGATGGTAACGTTGCTTGATGTAAGCAGTATTTTCAGAAATAGTGAGTACAAAGATGAAGATGATTCTAAAAGATGGTTCTAAGTTCTAAGAAAGCAATTAGTAAGTTTTACCTGAACCTGTCAAATTTACAACATGATTTCAGAAATGTCATGGACAGTTTCTTTCAATAAGCATAGTTGGAGGGAAAGGAAAAGAGATGAATCTGTCAAATACATCTTCTAAAATATATTTTATCCTGACCAGTGTGATGATGTAGTGAACAAGACGAAAGTAACAATTATAATTGCTTCAATAAAAGCATTTTTTTTCCATTTGAATAATCAGTTGTCTCTCTCTTTTTTTTTTCATTCATCCACATATACAGAAGATAAAACAATTCTTTTTTATCCCTTCTTATACATCTTCTAAATTGATGTATTATGTTTATATTTCAGCAAGATATGAAAAAATTATTGTTAGTCTTTGTTTCAGTGTCACTTTTTACATTTAGGTTTTCTGTCTCATTGAATATTTTTAGGTTTTATGAGTAAGACCTGTATAATTATTCTCAGACTTCAGACAGCACTCTGACAAATCCACTTGTATCTTTCAATTGTAAAGCTGTAGCCTGTAATTTAGCAAGTAGTTAGATGCAATTTGTTGTGTCCAGTATTAGTTGCCCTCATAACATATTTCTATTAAATGCTTCTTCTAGGCACACTACAAATACAACATTATATCCTTAGTGAAATGCTGCATATTTGTTATGATTCCTTCCTAATTAGAGAGTTATTTAACATCCAGTTAAAGGCCTTTAGCTGCAGCTCTTTTTCACCTCAGGCTATTTCATATTTATGTGATGCTGAGAATATGCTTCTCTTTTGCAACCTGTATAATACATTTAAAGTACTATGTGTCCTTCCTACTTCAAGAGCTAAAATAATCTGGTCTGCCTTCAAGTTGATAATGCTCACATTTACAGTTACAAGTTCCTGAGACATTTAAAGTAGTTACAGTTATCCAGTGTCCTTGTCCTTCATGATTATATTTTGAAAGTCACATTTGTTTCATCTTTTCTGATGAAAAGTGTTATCAGCAAAATGAAATTGGTACACAACTTAAACATCTCTTTCTAGTGCTCCTACAGGGATGTGGTGGATGTCATTATGCCGATCCAAAATGTGCATTCTCTGCATTTTTTCCTGATGCTTCCACAGGCTGCTTTTAATAGAGAGAAAACTGCCTTTTCCATCCTGCTGGGTTTCCAATTGCTAGGTAAAATGTAAGCTGTTTGAAATAATAACTCCAGTACTTTTTAATTAAAGCATTTAATCCCTCTCTGTTGAAAAATTATTTTCTTTTATAGGGTTCCTTTCCTGTATATTTCATTATTGATTTATTTAGCATTTTGGACTCTCTTCTCTGATGCTTATTGGACTGAAGAACATTCCTGTTATGCTAAGGTATTTTTTCTATTTCTGTTTTAGTTGCTCTCAGTAAAATCAGCTGTTTTAATTTGTTTTGTCTGTGCATAAAAAGTAAATAATATTAAAGGAACATCTTTGCAGCAGAAGATGATGTCCAATTATTGTCATTTTCTTCAGCTCAAATGTCAGATTTTCAAGGTTGATGTGATCTTACCTTCTAATAATAAGTGAATAATTTTTGAAATGCTATGTAGATAAGCAGTTAACCACGATGACCTTATTCATCATGAGAAATACTCATGAAGAGTCACCTTGACTTTACTAAGGCTTCATACGGTATAAGCTAAGTAGGCTTAAGTACATCACAATTTAGCAGTAATACTGGATTTAGCATTCTGTACTAGAGCCAAAACAGCAACTATTTTCTTTGCCTGTCCACAGAACAGCTCAACAGAACCCTTATGGCATAAATTAAACCACCATTTATAATCATGTTATCTTTAATACAGCTTATACATAGAAGCAATTCATTAATCTACGGTTATTCAAGGCAATTCTTCAGAATCCATTCATATAAACTTAAATTACATTTTGGCAGACTACTGGTTCGTTATCAGTTTAAATGCAACTAACAAACTATGGCAACTAGGAGGTGCCATAGCACCTTATTAAAACAAGATGACTTCAATTAATTATCAGATTATACTTCTCCTTGTTTATCAAACACCTCCTTCAATAATTCAAAATTTCTTTAAGTTTGTGTATGGGTACTGCTGAATCACAGCCTGAACTTTTGATTAGTTATCTAAGGCAAGCAGTATATCAGCCCTGGAAGCACAGGTGAAAGCAATTCACCTGTGCTGCAGGAAGGGGTGGAGCCAGGCTCCACCTCTCCAGACACATTTCTCCTCAGGTTTTAAATTTTTCATCCTGGTTAGTGGTAGAGACATCTTTAGCCATGACATCAGTAGGACAGAACTGTAAAAAAAAAAAAAAAAAAAAAAAAAAAAAGTACCCTTCATATTCAGCACAAAAAATATCTTCACATATATATAAGGACTGCTCTGAAAGTACATTTCCTGTTTTATCACATCAGTCCACAATGTCATAGGCAGATGGTGAATGTATAGCAGTAAAGGCTGAACATCTCTACCAAAATTCTGTTACATTTTATTGCTGTGGGATAGATAGCAGCAGAGGGGAACTCTGACATCTGACATGGAAGTGCATATGAAGTAAATGTGTGCAATTGAATTCTTCTACGTGGAAAAAAGTGCACATTCACCAATACTTGCTGAACATTTATGGAGACCAAACAGTGGGCGCTCACACAGTGAGGTGGTGGATGGTGCGTTTCAGCAACAATTATAGCAACTGTGTCACCTCTGCTGATACAGATTTTAATTGGCACATTGTGCAGGCACAACTTCATTTTTGGCAGATATCCATGGCCAATGGTGGCAAAAATGTTGAAAAACAGTTCTGTAGCTGAGAATTTGCTCTGTCACATAACATTATTGTGTTCTTGGTATCTGTTGTAGTTTGCATATAAATAAATAGAAGGCATTACTTTTGGAGCAGCCTATACAGCTCCATAGTCATTTTGTCTGGTTTCCAGACAAAGGAAGGGTAGACCTGTTTTTCTAGTAATTCAGTTATGCTGAAGTTGTTTCACAATGGGAACTGTGACGCACAATAATGTGAGTCACAGCTTTTTGATAAGTGTTGATTGAAATGGGATTCACATTCATGAAAAAATGAAAAAAATCCTAGTGGCATATACAAATATAAGAAAACACACAATGTATTTGGTGAAAACATTACTAGAGTGAAAAATTTCCCACCATTATTACAGCAGTGATTACTATCTTTTAGTGTTATCCTTAATGCTTTGTTAAAATTACTAGCTTTGGAGAAACGTTATGAAAAAAATGTAAAATTGCTTTTATTAAATCATCTTACTTGCAAAATACTCATTTCTTGTGCAGTGTCCCAACATTGTCTACATTAATCCTATAATGCAAAAATGTCTAATTAGAAAAAAATGTGATAAGCAGCCTGTTATCTGCATTAAACATATGTGTCATCATTCTTTGTACAAGTAAACCTATTATTTCTAAATGAAATCAGAGTCATTAGATCAGAAAGGCTTACTGAAATAGAACTTTCTTAATTACTAAGCAAAATTGGGGATTTCTTTTCAGAAGCGAGCATACATATCATTTCAAAGTAAATGACAGTAATAGACATAATTAGCGCTATAAAGTCTTCGAGAGTCTTGAGGAAATTAGTATGTGTTGAGTTTGAATGCACTGGATTACTACTTAGGTATTGCAAATAGGTATTAAGCATATTAGTGTTTTAAAAAGGCTTGTGGAGAAATAGATACTCTGAGAAGCAACACCCTGGAAAATGAATCTGAATAGATTATGGAACTCTTTAAATGTTTAGAAACTACTTAAAATTAAGTTTCTTCACTGGATCTCTCCTCAGTCGTGAAACATTATTAATTGATAGGTTTTTTTACTGATTTAAAAAAAAAATGGTTCCGCAATACTGTTATTAAGTGGATGTTTGTGCAGCACCCATTATGTGACAGACACTGTTTAATGATCTTATAAAAATGGCTATATTTACAAATTTGCAGTCTTCTTTGTGGTTGGTAGATTCTGGATATTCACAAATGTTAATGATTTCTGTGGGATAGTGATTTCACCAAAAGCTGAGCTGTCCTTTTTCATGATCAAGAATTAAGTATCTGTCCAACTTATCTATGGAGATATTAATCAGCTTAAATATATCTGTTATGTTTCTAAACTTTATTTGAGTAACTATATAATCTTTGCAATAAATCTCATGTAAATCTTTATAAAGTCAGATGACGAAGTTTGGAATTCATCAAATTCTTACCCTCAGTTTATATACATTTATATATTTATATATTATATTTTAAATTTACTATATATTTACTATATATTATATAAATAAAATATTTAATATTATTAATAATAATTTATTTATTTAATGAAATATCTAGAGAGAGGCAAAGCAAGGAGCTGTCTTGGATGCTAGATCAGCCTTGACCAGTTCTATTCCATACAGGCAAAAGAGAAGTCTTTTATTTTCAGTCAGTGAGCATGCTTCTTATTTGGTTGAAGGAAAGCATGCACTCATCCTTATCTCATTAGGATGTGAAAAGAATAAAGATGTATTTAAGGTTTCTTTACTTCTCTCTTAACTTTTGTTGGAGGCCAGGCAGCACCATATCTAAGCAGCATGAATAGGGGCATAGGTGGTGAATGCCAGTTATGATAATGTGCACATATAATAATTTTTTTTCCCCCGACAGGCTTTTTTGCTTAGACTGAGACAATGTAATTTTTTAATCATTAAATAAATAAATAAATAAACATTTTCCTCTCTCAATTCTCAGTTCAATTAAATTACTGTTTAATTTCAAGATTCTGCTATATTTTTGTGTCAATGATCTGAAAAACATACATATTCCGCATAATAGCTGGGGGAAAAATGGTGGAACGATTTAAGTGCGTGTGCTTTAGTTGAAGTTTCAGTAAGCATGTATGTAAATCAAATTGGCATTAGAAAAGAAGATCCATTCTGTATACATTTTTCACATATCAAAGTAGAGTTTTTCTCCTACAGTATGTTTGCAAAATTTAAGTATTTCGTGCTTGTGCAAGTCTAGGAACAGGTTTTATGGAGTTTTCATATAATTTGTCAGGAGGTATTTGAACTTACTGCTATCTATATTTACTTCCTCAAGCATTTTATCCCTGACTTCTGAGTTCTGTCTTTATGAAATTTTTTTTTCTCATTTTGTTTCTAGGCATTTATAAGTAAAATCATTTATAACACAACATTTACTCCTACGTATATTTATGATCATTTATAGTATTCTAGGTGAGATTTGTTGAGAAGTAGCCTTTCATTTTCACAACTGTTTTGCTATTATGGATTTGTATTATCCCATTTTAAAGATCTAGGTATCATTTTGCCACATTCATAATGCCTTCTTATTTAATTACTTTGCATAGCAAAACAAAGTAATAAGATATATAGCCATAAGTGCTCTGACTCAAGTTTAGTTTGCTAGAAAACAAAGTATGCACAAACTACACACAGTCAAACTGTGGTTAGTGTTCAGTCCTCTGAGTTCATAAATTTTTGTTCATAAAAGTTTGTTCTTTTGTATGCTCTTGTAACGCAATGGAAAGTGCAGCAATGACAGCAGAGTAGCAAGGTCCTAAGCTGCAGCAAATGAGGATTTACTCAAATTGTCATGCTTTTATGTTTTTTTTTTTATTTTCAATATTCCACATCATAACATCATGTAGTGCACTGGGAGTTAAAGTTTTAATGCTCCAATTCCAGGTACCTATTCCCCTATACATTTAAGGAAGTCAAGGAATCTGACCCTTCCAGGTGGGGCGGTCTCTTGCTGTCTTGCAGTGGGTGCTGGAGGGTGCTTTCCTAGCCATTCCAAGCTTTTCAGGTTTGACTCGGTCTCAAGAACTCTCTCTCTCCAATCTTACTTATTAGTCTCAATTTCAAATAGATTGTTTTATATTGTGTTATCTTGCATTCCGATATCATAATAAAATAAGTTTTTCTCCATAGATCGTTGCCACTGTTTGTTTGTGTTGTTTTTTTCCTCCTTGAGCCCCATCTCCCCATTCCTTTTCTCTTCCCATTTTTGTGGGGCCGGGGAGGGAGCCCAGGTGCCTACAAACCCCCTGCCACAGCCATAGATTGATCTAGTTAACAAATGCAACAGCTGCAGGCACAGAAAAAAAGGAAAGAAGCTGCTTACCTTCAGAAGACCTCAAGTACACAGGGTTCTCTAACAAGACATTCTTGCCTCCACATACAGTGCTTAAATGAGGTCTGGGAATCATTGCATGCACCTGAGCTCCCCTGGATTGGCCCTGTCTTCCCACCAAGTACTCAGTCGCAGTTTCAAGCCATGATTTAGCATTTCCGCTATAACTCTAGACACACTGAAAAACAATTTACAGATTTTGAGCTGTTCCTATTCTATGGAATTTCTTTATTAATTCTTTCCAAAATTTTTTAGTCGTAGCATTTTTTGTCTGAACTTATTTATCAGAAGTAATCTAACCACATTATATCACACCTCTTAGTTTCATGTCTTAAAAGCATAGAGCAACATAATCTTCTTTTCTATTTATTTCTTTTTCTATTCTATTTCTTTTACTACTTTACCAGTAAATGAAAATTTGCCTGTCTCACTTAATATAATAATGTTATAACTGACAGAAATGGTTTGTTTATTCAGAAGTTAGAACCATTTTCACATTTATCTTCAACTCAGTAGTGGTGAGAAGTGAAATATTTATAGAAAGAAAAGCCTCAGAATATTTTTTTATATACCGGAAGTTTTATTTTGCAGTTTCAGTCAAAGCTAGGGGAAAAAAAAAGAATTTCTGAAGTGAATTGTATGAATCAAAATAACAGAGCAAAATGTTTTCTTTTATTAAAGTTTATTCTGTAATTCCTCTTACAGAAAGTACAGTTGGGGCACAGTCAGCACCAGCAAAAGGACACACTCAGGCATCATATTTGGGAATACCACCTTACCTAAGCTAACACTGATACTTCTTTCTCACAGTCCCAAGGCTAAGGACATGCATCTTCTGCTATGTGTCTCTGGACTAGTAAACAGTTTTGGGCCCCTCTGACAGCCTCCAGCTACTACTTGCCATCTTTCCCCATTGATAACTTCTACATAATATATTCTGGCAAAACTGTTCTGCTGTAATCCATCTCAGCCTACATGAGGTACTAACAAAGATTTGTTGTTTAAGTTAAACTAAATCATTTTGCCCAAAGGTTAGGAAACCACATATGCACAACTTGTGCTTTTTTCCTCCTCGTTCACTCCTTCTTTCTCTAGCAGATATGTAGCATTGCACATCTGTATATACTGAAGGGACACAGAGGCAGTGTGCTTCTACTTGGATTTTACTGAGTGCTGTGTTTGTTTTGCAATGATTTTTCTAATGAATAAATTAACCTGTTAATATGTCAGTTGACATTTACTTACATTTCATACAGAGTTCTTACGACAAACCACCTTTTACAATTAATCTAAGGTCAAAGACATGCCCTGTGCACAGTTGCTTATGCAACAGCAGAACATTGAGTCCAGGCCCTCAGAGAATCCCCTGAGGATCTACACTCTTGTTCCTAATTCAGTGTTCGACCAACAATTGAAAACTGCAGGATTAGAAAATGAATTTCAGAGCAATTATCTTGCAGAAACTGTTACAATGAAGATACTAGAGAAAAGAAATATTTCAGAAGTGTCAGTGAGTTTTGCTCTTTCCATGATTTGACTGATATGTATGCAATCTCCACATATTGAGAGATGATGCATTGGAATAATGCTCTTATAAAATACAGTCATGTTAGAAATGAGCAGTCTTTAAAAGCCCTAAGACTGTAACAATTTTCATGAACTAACATAAGTGTAGTAAGACATTGACGTTAATTAAAAACTATTTCTTTCTATTCAGGTCTGGCTAAAGAAAACTAAAAAATGTATGTAAGTGTCGTGACTACTATTCAGACATCATCACTAGAAGAACAAAGAGGTACCAGCAGTTAATACTAAAATCTATTAATAATCACGAGCCTACAATCAAGGTGTATGGTAGCTATATAATATCAGAGGACATATTCTTATTTTAATCTCATTTTGGCACATGGCAATTGATCTGGTAATATATAATTTGCTTAAGAATACTTGTATCATTGCAAAATTTTACTTCTTAAATAATCTCAGAATCTGCTTGTGTTTGTATATGCTGTACAACTATGATACTCCAAAATCAAATAAAATATTTTGAGTAAAATGTTCAAGAATCTAGTCACTCCTTTCCTCCCTTATGGGTGAGACATGACAATTGAATCCTGGTTTGGCTTAATTATAGTTTCATGAAACTTGACTGAATTTAAATATTGAGAGTTAGATTTACTAGGAATGGTTTTTAATACTGGCACATCAAAAAAGAATTACTTACCATTCCACTAGCAATGAACATTTTTCATAAGTACAAAAGGGAAATGTAGATCTAATGCACAAATTATGTGCTTTTTTCTGTACAGTAGGAATTATGTCTAATCCAGTTATAATAGGTTTCAAGATATTAGTATTGCTAAAGTAGCTGAAGAGACACTACAGAGAGCCTGCTGTCACATGCCACACTTGCGTTGAGCCTTCTTCAAACTGCCAATTAGTGGATGTCTAACTTTAGGCTGACATGCCCATTTACTTTTAATGAAATGTGTTGACCCACAGGTTTACTCAGAACCACCGGTAATCCATTAGTTTCTCAAGTGGGAAGAATTCTCTAATCACATGATCTAATTATCAGAAGCCAGTATCGTAACACTAGAAAAATTGCCCATCATCAGTTGTACAAGATAGTTACTCAGAGTTTCTAAAAGAAACTGAAATCCGCATAAATGTTACTGTCATGTTTTGGAAACCTAATTGAGATGTGAGTTTCTCCTAAATGCTGATGAAATGTCCTGCTTGTTTCTGTTCACTGGAATTGTAGTGGTAAATAATACAAAAGCTTTAGATGCACAATTTTCTGGCTGCAAGCAAGTTTAAGGAAAGCTTTAGCTAAAGCTTTCTGCTTCAGTTCAGCCACTGAATAAAACTGATTCAGCTGGTGCACATGAGCTGCTTCTTATCCAGCCTGGCATCACCCATGTCAATGGGTCCCAACACTGGGGGGAAAAAAAAAAAAAAATCAGAAAGCCTTTGTTAAAAGTTGTTTCATGTCTAAAACTGAAGTGGAGTAAAAGAGTTTATAGATAGCAGCAACAACCATGGATAACTGCTGTTGCAGAACCAGACCATTATGCACTGTGAATGACAAAGCAGTTCCAGAGACATCCATGAAAAATCCAAAATCTTTGCCCATGTCTATTATAGGAGACTCTAGAATTAAAAGGCAGAAGCAAAAACGTTTAGAGGACCTACATTTTAAATCAATATGCCTAAAACTGCTGTTTGAGGCCTAATATCTTTTGTAGATTTAGCCATTACTTGAAGTACAGAGCTAAATTCAACTCTGAGAAAACAGAAATCCGATTGGAGTAACAGAAAAAAAATGCATTTGCTAGATATATTTGACATATAAGCTTTAATGATAAGAGCTATACAAAGTACTAGTGCCTACATTTTTATTTTTTTTTACTGAGAATAGTTATCCCTCTCAAAAACATTTAAATAGACAAATGCAACAGTAAATTGCAGTTCTCTTTCATGACACATATGAAAGCTTTATTTAGAAAAACTGCTGAAGTAAATTTAAATTGCCTAACCTGAAATTGTGATACAGTTGATAGCTTTCTTTCAATTTTACTCAGCCTTTTATTTTCTCCTGAATGTGTTCACTAATCTAAAACTATTAATTACTCAGGTTCATGACAGTATGAAAAGAATTTTTCACAGAAGAAAGTATTTTTCCACTTAAATCAGTTGTACTCAGATTATTATTACTCGACCTTCGTACACATGATCACTGCTTCCAAGAAGTTTTCACCCCATTAATTAAATCATTAACACTCTGTTACCTATTTTTCATTTGACATATTTACATTTTAATGAAATCACCACCTTTCTTTGACTCCATTTTAGAAAAAGGAAAATACCCCATGTAATTCTTGTAATTGCTACTGAATACATTAAACAAAACATTTTTATTAAAAACAAAACCAAAAAGAACCTAGAGCTCAAGTGACAAATAACAGACAACAAATAAAGGTCACTCTCTTAGTCTTCTTTTGTTACACAGTACAATTTCCAAGTTGCAAGCCATGCCTATAAATTCTAAATTTCTTATTTTTGCAGTTACTGATTAAACCAGCAAATGTAAATATTCATCATAATCATCTAAAGTGAAGATCAAAATGTTGGGCAAAGAAAAACATACTGAGAAAAGTATTTTGATGCTTAAAAAGAATCTCACTAGAATTTCTTCCGGATCTAAAACGATGGAGCATATAGCAAAGGGAGGCAAACAAAGCATTTTGTGTGTATGAAAAATAGAAAAGAAAATGCAACTAAATTTAAAAGGAAACTTCTTGTAACTCTGTATGTTTCACTTTGAATCAAACATTAGATTAATTTGAAAATTTGCGAATAGAATTATAGAATTTTTGAGGTTGGAAAAGACACTCAAGATCATCAAGCCCAAACACAACCTAACCGTACTACCCTAACTCAAACTCACCACTAAATCAAGTCCCTGAGCACCACATCCAAACTGTTTTTAAACACATTCAAGGATGAATCCCCACCTCCCTGGGGAGCCAATTCCAGTGCTTTCTGTAAAGAAGGTTTTCCTGATACCCAGCCTAAACCTCCCCTGGCACACCTTGAGGCCATTTCTCCTTGTTCTGTCACCTGTCACCAGTGAGAAGTGACCCCACACTTGCTGTAATCACCTTTCAGGTATTGGAAGAGAGCAATAAGGCCTGCCCTCAGCATTCCCTTCCCAATTCTAAACATTCCCAGTTCCTTTATTCACTGCTCATAGGACACATTCTCCAAGACAATCACAAGCCTTGGTGCCTTTCCACAGACCTGCTCTAGCACCTCAATGTCATTTCTGTATTGAGGTGCCCAAAACTGAACACAGTACTTGATGTCAGGCCTCATCAGTGCCGAGTAGAGACTTGGGGGATTACTTTCCTAGTCCTGCTCACCACACCCTTCCTGATACAAGACAGGATGCTGCTGACTTTCTTGGCCACCTGGGCACACTACTGGCTCATATTTAGCAAACTGTCCACCATAACTGCACTTTGCTTTCTGTTAAATTTTGATGAGTGTGGCTTGCAATTGTTGTTTATGGCAAAAGAATTGGCTTGCAAATATATGTACCCAGTATCCAGTAGTACTCAGTAGCTGGAATACATTAAACTAATAAGAATTTTTGTTTCAATTGATGGATCTGAAATTCAATCACATTTTTTTCCTGATTTATTAACTTTGTTATATACTATTAGGGTTAAATTCACATAATTTTGTTAACTACTCATCAAAACTCTACCAAATAAAAGTCATCAACTGAATAAAAATAATTCAAATACTTTGTGTTAATTTATACAATCACCTTGTACATTTAATGTAATTGCAGGAACTAGCCTTCATTCACATATGATAATCTTCCATGAACAATTTACCTCGCCATCCACTGGTCAGCAAGATTTAACAGATTCCCAACTCAATCTAGAGCCTAACCAAGATGGACTGAAAAGAACAACTAGACTTCTCCATTAACTTTAAAACAATATCACTGTGTCATTGACTAATGTCTGAATTGAAAATGGAGTTGTGTTGATCTCTTCAACAATGGAACCAATATTACAAAGAAATTGTCTTTTGTCTATGCTATGAGGAATATAACTGAACAACCTCCAGTGCAAGCTAAGGGAGGAGCCTTGTTTAATTTCTTTTTAGGTGGGTAACATAGCTCATATTGACATTTATGCACATTCTCACCTTTTTATTTGCATATGTATGAAGTTAAATATTACTCATTAGGGGAAAAGTTCTAATATTATTGCTGAAAGAATAAAAAAGTTTTACATAAACATATTGAATAGACAAGGGAATATGCCATAATTAATCACACAGTTTTACTTTCCTATGGCAATGGTTGTCCCTGTATGCTACTTATCTTTTAAGCTCTCCAATTAACAGCAACAATATTCAGGATATGGTGTTTTGGTCAAAGGTTAAAAATGCAAAATAATTCACTGGATCTTTGATCTGTTTCTAAGCACTTGTTCTAAGTTTATTGTGCCCTTGAGGTTGAGCCACAGCATAGCACATCCAGCAATCATTGTCAAACCCTTTTCATCTTTCTGGGCTTATTTTATGAGAAAAAAAACATAACAGATGTCAGAGGTTTTTATTTTTTCCCCCCACATTTCCCCAGATATTGTATTCCCTTTGCTGGCAAGATACTTAAAAATTTGAAAGTTCCCTGTTTTGGTAAACAGGGATTGTTATTAACCTTTTAATTTCTCTCAATATAATGCATGATACACATTCACTGTAGCATTTACATTCCTTATGTTTCAGTCTTTTCTTCACAACTCTGTGACATTATTCATTGGAAAAAGAAAAATTGTAATTTTTAAATGAATTGTGATAATGTTGATAATGTTTTGGGTTTTTTTCCAACCCTTTCTATTACTTTAATTATTATATCTAGGGGAAAAATGCTATTCTGTGTCATCATCAATAACCAGAAAAAATGTTTGCAGAAAGAAACACAAACAAGAATTGCATAAATGTTTTGGTTTTCCCTATGAACATATACACAAATGTTACTTGTTTTTTTGGTTTTTTTTCCCTTTTCAAAAAATATTTTTAAACAGTTGTATACTCATATCTTTTTCTTACCCTCATGTTCTCACCCTTTGTGTACTTGTTCTTTTAAATATTTTTCCCATTTACCATTTCTCAGTTCAGATATAATTTGTTTACTGGTCATTTACAGAGAAACAAACCTCTTCCACTGACCTCTCTCTCACACAGAGCTACAGGTATATAGTATTATCAGCACACAAAGCTGGGTAAAAATCTCAATACATGCCAGCCTTTTGAGACCTCCAAATGACAACACTCTAAATGAAATCCTACATCAGCATAATTTCCTAAACTCTTGAATATTCAAGGAATTTCCAACTGCTTATCAAGTCTCAGTACACTCAGATCTTTAATAACATAAGAGTAACAGGGAAAAAAAAAATCAATTTTCCTTAGAACATTAATAGCTCAATATATAAAATCCAGTAAATACTGCATCTAAATGATAAAGAGAAAAATCAATCTTTAAGAAGTTCTAGAAGTTTACTTAAGACATCCTTTTATGTGACATTTAATTGTGTTTAAAGGAAACATTCTCTACTTTTCAATATTTTTTTTTAAAACACATTTTATCTCCGTTAACTTACTACTACTTCTTTAACTTACAGAATGCCTGATGTTAAATAATTTCTCATTTACTAGAATTTACAAATTATTTTTTATCAACCCAACTGAAACAAAAATTCCAACTCTGTTTTCTTGAATACCCATCTTACTAAAGTATCCTTTCATAACAGATCAAATTTCTATTCATTTAAGTCAACCAACACATGTCAGTGAGGTCTCAGTTTCTCCATCCTTTTCTCAATGTGTGATGATGTTAAGGAAAGCAGGGACAACTCCACCCTTATAAGTGTTCTGCTAAATCAAGTCTGCAGCACAAGGTCCTCCAGAAGAAAAAAAGCCCTTATATGGTTGACTGTCTGCCACATTGCTGAGGAGCAGGAAAACATGGCAGCTGCAATGGGATGTTGGACTGACACTTACACTGCAGGAGAAACTGTAGAACTAAAGAGAATCCTGCATCATCCCTCATCTACATTACCATCCCACATCATTCTCTACACATAGTCCATTCCAGTTTAATAGGTTGATCTGGAGCTAAAAGTAGTATCAGTGTTTTTAGTAACACACCAATCCTTGAAAAAAGGTTAAGTAACACATAAGCTTTAGATGTCATTTGTAACAACATGAGGTAACATAATAAAACAAATTTTAGTTATTTGACCAAGTTATAATTCTAACGTCCTTCATTCTTCCATGACAGATATGAAAAGCTTCTTATGGAAAGTAGTTTCAGTGTGAGGCTGGCTCTTATCAGTCAGTCCCAGGAACTTTCCAGATTTTTCTTGACTCCTTATAAATATCCTTGCCTCTGTATAATGAGAGGTGGTAATACATGAATTTATGCATGTAAGTTTAAGTATTCAATTAACAGAATAAATCAAGGCAGGATCCAGAATATTCATAATCTTTTGAAAATCATAACCTGAGCATGCTTCATTTTCTTACAGTCTCCATGGAAGTCCTTCTGAATGAACACAGAAACAGAATTAAGAAACAGTAAAGTAGCTCTGTAAAAATTAATCCTGAGTGTTCTGAGGTGGTATCTGTTTAGTAAGGCTCCTTGCTGTATGGGAGTGAAGTGAATGTTTAATTCCAGATATAAGTTTCCAATTCAGGTTCAGAATTGCTACTTCTGGTAGGGAACATAAACTACATAAGTATTTCATGTGTCTGGAGTTCACTTCCAGCTAGTAAATATCCACACATTTTTCATTAGGTTTTCATAAGTGTCAGAAAACATTTTAAAACTTGTATTAAGCAGCACAACTCTGGTATCCATGGCAAAAGAAACAATGAATTCAGTGGTTCTTTGATCTTTTGATTTTTGTTTCTAATTTCAGTGCTGCAAAATAGACTGGGGAATCCAACTGTAGCTCTATTTATTTTAGATACTGTATTATTTTTCAAGACAGCTAGATAGAAAGCTGAAATTGATTTGGAAAGCCTTGTACGGTACAGTAAAGATTCAGTAAAGGTCTTAACAAATACAGTTCTTAAAATTCTTTATATAGCATATTCTTATACCTCCCTTCTTTTTTTCTGGTAGCATAAGGAGGTAGTTTCTCAGTCTGTTGGAAGATTTTTGTAAGCAAATATGCCTGCATACGCATGGAGCATAAGTAAAATAAAATAAAAGAAGAAAAATGCCACTGATGTTTCAAGTATTTTTGCCTTCATCATACTGTATTGTTAAAGGCCACCCACACTAACTTGCATTTCATAACTTTTAGCACATCAGATTTTTTCAGAAATTATTAAAAGCCAAGCCAAAAAGCCTGACAAAAAAATGCACATTAATCACTCCACTGTTGTGTTAAGAAATTCTCTCAAAATAAGACATTTACTTGGAACAGAGTTTGTTTACGGATGAATAACAGTTTAACAGTTATATTTTCATTCTTTAAATATTGCAAAGTTCCTGTAACCTGGCAAGCATTTTCTCTCTTTTCTACTCTGGCAAACAGACTCTATGGATCAGCTGCCCATTCTAATCCCAGTATACCTCTCAGTTGTATGCACTGTGAGGGTTGATCTCTTCACTACTGGTGAGCAGAACTGACACTTGGATGTATACCATGCACAAATTTGGACTCGTTCTACCAGCTACAGCCTTCGGACAAGAATGTATAACCTTTTGAGGAGCTCTAGTGACAAACAAAAGAACTTGCTCTAGCAGTTTTGCATTTTATAATCATCAACTACTTTGCTGACAGATCAGTATATCTCCATATTACCAAGCTAATTCATTAATTTTTGTAATCTGAGTATTTCAAAACAGCAGGTGCTGATCTCTGTATTTATGAACCTATTCACGATCATAGTGATATCTTGTCATTTTTCAGTCTGACAAAATCTACCAGAGGTCTGCTTCAGTCAAAGTGCTGCTTTTTTGTCTTGTTTTTACTGGCACCCATTGCTTGTAAGTATCAAATAAATTCACTATCTGCAACTCTTCCCACTGTTAAGATTTCAGCGTAGTGGGACTTTTCCACTTAGGATATTTTCTCACTGGGATTCAGCCTTGTTACTTTGCTGGGCTCAAGATTTGCCTAGAACTGTGACAGATATTTCATTGATTCACTACCGGATTTCAAATAAAATAGCATGACCAACTCAATAGCCTAACAATGCTAGCTGATTCATGCAAGAAATGCTGAAAAGCACCGTTCCTTCTTACGCAAAGTAAGAGTTTCTTTCAGTAAATACTGTGCACACATTCAATTAAAAGATAACCTTTGCATCAAAGAACGTTAACATCCTCAAGAACCCTAAATATGATGTTTTAGCAAACGTTATAGTATGAAGTTTGTTTTTTTTTTTTATAAAATCCTTAACATTTTTAGGAAATTTGGAGAAAACCTCTTGAGCAGACCCCTCCTCCCCAAATTACCCTTATTTTAAGAACTGATTACATAGTTATGCGTGAAGAGAATATATTAACTGTATTTTCACAGATATTCCAAGAATGTTCTGTCAGTAAAATCTCAAAGCTTTTTAATAATCTGCATCCCTAATTCTCATGCATTCCCCTGCAGCTGCAAATGAGTCCTCTGAAGGACCCTCCCTGTTCTAAGAGTAGAATGATTAAGGAACTATCCTCAGGTTAGTGTTAAGTGGATGGGCTGAGAAAGAGCAGAAGCACAGATGAGTTCCACCACACAATGCTTCTACTCACCCTGATCAGCTATTCAGGGAAGATCATTGCAAGATAAGCTGTGTAAGGAAGTGGCCCTAATGATCACAACTCACCAACTCATCTCATCTTTTCTGCATTGCCTCAGGAGCTGGTTTCTCAGCAGTTGGGGAACTTGGCATCACTCAGCTGTCCATCAGCACTCAGGTTCAGGCTTCTTCAAGCTTTTAGCAGCAGCAGGGCAGAATCTAATAGCTGCGTTAAGAGTATGGGGAGCTTAATCTCTGAAAGTGCTTTCTGTGGTCTGACTTAAAAGATTTCTTGCTGGAAATATCTGGCCTATAAATCTTCAGTACACTATAAGACAACTTACAAATATTTTATCAAGGTGAAAATGCCACTGCCTGGGTGAATCAGGCTGTGAGGCTGATGGCAGTCAGACTGCACAGTACTTCAGTATTATCTTAGTCACATGCACTACACTAAGCAATGCTATAAATGCTCTTCAGCCTTCTTAGTTTCTCCTTGCCTTATTTTGTGTCCAGCAACAGAAATATTGAGACATCTGTAAACAACAAAATTTAACATATTCAGATGTACTACTCAAGGAACTACTGAGGAATTGATAAGAACAATTCATTACATTTCACTGTGTCAACAGTTAATAGGCTGCATCAGCCTGGTTCCATTCCCAGCAAGGCAAGGGGACCCACACCCCATCTCTGTCTATATGACTTAGAGTGCTTACAAGACTGGTTTGGAACATCAGCTTAATTCTTACATTAAGTGCAACTTGCTTAAGTGCAGTTCTCTGTAGAAAAAAAAATGCATCTCAACCGAGAAGAAAAAGTTAAGATGTTGGTGCAATTACCAGGAAAAATCATATGAAAATAAAGTCGTTTAACATGAGGGAGATTGTGTTCCAAAACTTTCAGAGGTCTTAAAAAAGACTTTAACTTATTAAAAAGTTAACTCTTAACTAATAATCTTACGAAGTAATCTACACTTCAGTTTCTCAGAAGAAAAAAAAAAAATTACAAATATAATGAAAACAAGCCTGTGAATATAAAATGAATAAAAAATGTAGAAAAACCTGCAAGCCTCAAGGAAAAAAATAGCTAAATCTGGTCTAATAAAAACAAGCTGAGCCTGACCTTAAATAAAGCAGGCAAACAAAAACACTCAGAGACAAAGAGATCAGAGGAGTGAGTACTGCTTTAGCAATACATTGGCTTTTGAATCTTCATTAGAACTGTGTTGAGGGGGAGACTGAAGACAGACAGACCACATTTTTTATATTAATATTTATTTATACAAATTATAATACAATCAGATCAAAACATTAAGAATAATACAACCAAAATTTCATCATCTGAGGAGCATTTTGTAGCTGAGATCTACTTATTGAAGAGTTGGACTGGGAGCACTCAAAGCTACTACTGCCCCCATAAATTATTTTTCATTGTTCCACTAAAATAAAAATAAACACTGTGAATTTATAAAGCAAGTTTTCTCTCACTTCAAAAATTATTTGTCAATTTGTCAAGAAGGGAGATTTGTGTCAACTGGTACTCAAATTTTGGTCCCAACATCTGTTAACAGGTAGTGGGAAAAAAAAATCATTGCCTCGAATACACCTGGAATCACACATTGCATCTTATCCAAGTGTGTCAGGGAAAAATTGTCTAAATTTCTTGGTATTTTTTAATGGAGGAATTTACACTACTAACAGTAAAACTTAAATGCATCTTAAAGCAATGTTTAATTTTTTTTTCCAATTTGTATCCACTGTTACTAAGGGAACTTTAGATAACTGAAATGTAAAAATTGAATCACTTCTACTTGATTCTAGCCATGAGTAAGTATAAGAGATGGTACAAAGCTCTCAAAAAAATAAAATCTCAAGAAGATTAATCCATACAGAAATATAAATCAAGGGATTTGTTTGTCCATGTTGTGATGTAGGCAATATATATGATGTTTTCAATGCCCCAGAAAGTCCTGTAACATTCATCTACTGCTTGAGAACATTTTCTGGCTAAAATGAAGCCTCGTGAGACAAAATTTTCAGGAGGAATCTAAATGTCAATACAGGAGTGCTCTGGGAGAACAGACTGACCTTGAGTTAGAGCAGTGTCTACTTAAACACAGACATTTCTTTTCCTTACTGACATTTCCAAATGAGGTTGCCTGACCTATCTTTCCACAGTGCCTTGCAGAATAACTTTCTTCAGATTTATTTTGTTAAGAGAAGAATTAATGTGAAGTCCTGCCATTTCATGGCATGCTAGAATTGACATAGTAAACCTTACAGATATTGTATTTTGCTTATTTTTCTTGAAATTTTCAGAAATGAGAATTAGTGCTAGAATATAGAAACACAAACAACAGTAAAAGTGTTAAAAGGCTGAAAAAAGCTAAGAAGTTTTCTTACCTTTATTTTTATCTTAATGTTTATTTAGAAAATACTCCAAGTATAAAAGTAATGCAGTGTAGTAATCATGGCTGCAGTATGCTCTTCAGAACTACCCCACTTTCCAGCAAATACAGATTTCTTTGCATCTCTTCCAGCACATTTTAAGATATATGGTGTTTTATGCAGTCCAGTGAAAAGACTTCTAAAGAACACCGGTAAGTCTGGTAAACATTATGAAGAATGACTCATAACTATGACCTATATTCACACCTGCCCTATGTTTCAAAATATATATAGTCAACAAGCCATAGGTTTTTTGTCCAATAAATTGATAAACAAAAGAGGAATACAACTGAAAGGCAGAATCATGAGTACTTCCTTACACTTAAGAATAAAATTCTCATTTTTTTCCCATTCCATTGGTATTTCACAATTTAGAAGTACCCACACTGTAAAACTGTTCCACTGAAAATAAGTCAGAAGTAATATGCACATAAAAAGATCAAAACAGAGCCTTCAGATGTTTCACAGAATATTTTTTTCTCGAAACTGAGGTGCTTTTAAAGTTCAGAGTTTCATGAAAGGCAATCTTTGGCTAAAATCAATGTACCAGCAAGATAAAAGGTGCAACAATATGACTACAGTGATCAAAGCCTTTCAAAAGAATGATCCACTCTTTTTAAACCATATCCCAGGAAACAAGTCCTTTAAATGCAATATGGCTTGTACCAAAGGTAGAACTGATGAAACTCTAAGTCCAAAAGAAACATAGAAGTTATGTTTTACTACACTGGGTGCTTTAGAAGTGACAATGACTTGATGAAAAAATAGGTTGTTTTATATACACTGTAAAAATCAGGCAATAATGCGTACAGCTAGTAGAAAAAAAAAAGAAAAAAAAAGCTTATAAAATGGGTCTGTTGCAAAGTTCTGTGTATAAATTCCACAGCCTTCTGTTGTAACGGGAAAAAAAAACTTTAGGTAAGTAGGTTGACATGCACACTTCTTGGAAACAAACACATTTTGTGTTTTGCCCCTTCCTGAAGTAACAAAACCTCAAAGTTGGCGTACAACTGCAAAAAAAAATGGTGAAAAAAGCTTAATTATACTTACTTGACAAGACGAGTGGAAAAGAGGGCAGACAATGACCAATCATGTACCACATTTTTAATGTGAATATTCTTACTACCTTTGTGCTTGCCTCACAGGGCAGTAGCACCTCAGGCTTTCTCCATGCACCAAGAGATTCTGTGAACTACACGGGATGATGTGGTATAGATCCCTTTCTTTGTGGACAGGCACGTGCATCTGTATCTCAGAAAACTCAATAGAATCAATAGTAATTGGCCCCTTTGTTGCAATGCTCAGCAATGAGAAAAATTAAATGACAAGTGTAAAAATAGGGAGCACTGATTCAGAGTTTTTCTCCAAGCAAGAGGATCAACTCACATTTGCACAGAAACATCAAAAAGCTTCATTGCTTCTAGTTAAGGCTCTTTATTGGTTTAGAGAACTAAATTATTCATAAACAAAGATTTATCAGTCTGAAAATGAGTGGTATCACACTCGCATGCATCAGTTGGTCAGACAGAGTGAAGGAGAGAGATGGAGAGCAAAACAGCTTTCTCTCCTTTCTGCTGACTGAATGGACAGGGTAGCTATGTTGTTCAGAGAAAGAGAGAAGAGAATTTTATTTCTACAACACAGAACAAAGTTTATTTCCTACTACCAGCCTTGTGGAGGTACACTGCATATCAAAATCAAACCAAGGTTTGTTAAAGGTCATGGAGCTGAGGACAGACCAAATAGAAAGCACTAGAAGGGTGACTTCAAAAACATCATTACAGAACATCTCCTCAGTGAACAAAGCAAAAAGCAACCAGACTAAATTAAGCATTGCAGAATGGTTTGGTCTACAGAATCTGCCTCTTCTGAATGCTCTTGATCAATCCAGCAGGGCCAGGAACTGCAGGTGACAAAAGCCAGGAACCTTGGCATTAAAAAACATTCCAGACTGCAGGAAAAGGCCAATTCTTAGGAAGCACCATAGCTGTTACTTGTCCTCATGGATTTATTAAGGCTGCAAAGTCATGATATGTAAATTTAAATACTAGGAATACTATATTATAGCTAGTGAAGTGGTCAAACTTTCCTTCAGCATGTCATCTTAAAATTAGTACCTGTTAAAGGCTCAGCATTTACATGAAAGTTTTGATTCATTTCAAGAGCACTGATACTGCATCAAACATTCCTGGATTTACTTACTGCTCACCCAAAGGGTATCAGTACAGCACAAGAGCATGATGAGACCTGCTTAAAAGGTCATAGTCAACCCTTCACATAAATATTAAAAGGAAGAACCATGATTTCTCTTTAAATCACTGGCATTACTTGTTCAAGGTGAATGAATGATAGCTTTCTGAGAGCAATATCATTGTTTTGTTTTGTTTTCTTCCCCTCCTCCCCCCGTAATCATATAAAACACAACTGCAAGACCAATCAACATGTACTTACATTTTTATCCACAAATTAGTTGTAGGAAATAGAGAAATCTCACATGAAAATGAATTCTCTGAAGTCTCAGATTACATGTATGAACTTCTCAGGGCCAAAACACCCAACAGTATTACAGAACTCAATAAATTTATCTGGAAGGTTAGAAAAAACACTCAATTTGAAACCCTTAAAAGATCTTTTGTTTATAGAATATTATCTGTGTAATAGAATGTCTATCAGATAAAGGAATTCACAAACATAACTGCACTCTCCTTAGTTTAAGATGTAGTAATTGCTTAAAATCGTTAAGTTTCCATTCATTTCAAAAACTACTTTCTATGGAAAAAAAAGATTGAAAATGTGTAGATTTTATCATGCAATTCATGAGTGAATCAAGTGGGGTTTTTTGTTTCATTGTTTTTGCGTTTTTTTTTGTTGTTGTTGTTGTTTTGGTTTTGTTTTTTTTTAACTCTCTGAACCTTCCTGTTAAGATAAAGGCCTACAAAACACGATATAGAAGCAGTCATAATATTTTAGACAGCTGAACATTAAGTAATGCACTAAGTGGGATCAATTCACTCTCTATGAGGGCACTTGATACAGCATCCTCTAAGTCCTGAACAAATATGCTTCTAATATCCTTCAACTTCTCTTGCTTAATTTTCAGCATATTACAAAGAACTATTCAGTGAGCAAAAGGAAGGGAAGATGCCTAATTATTTTAAGAGGTTACAACATACTTTCACTAGAAGATTTAACAGTCTGGATTTGAAGAGAAAACCAAGAGATGCACCCTCTCTTTTGCAATAAAGCAGTTATCAGGACATTTCAGACCAGAAAAGTGGACCCATGGAATGAAGGAACAGGTAAAATAGCAGGTCTAGCTATCATTGAAAACTGACTTGAGCCTATTACTTCTGCAACATGCAGTTGGAGAGAACACTAGCTCTGCAGAAATATTCCCTGTTCAAAGGAAAGTTACACTGTTCTAGGAAAGAAAGACATGGAAGAACAAACTTCCCTTTGGTACTCCTATCAATTTCTGCCTGCCTAAGTTCTAGTCTATGCACTCCACCTTACATCCTTACAAACTATGTACATTTCAATGTTTATTAAAAGAGTTTAAAGAACAAAATAGCCAGGTTAATTACTAACAAAATGTCTTATAAAAACAAAACATATTTAACTGTTGGTCAGTGAAGAATATAGAGTACACAAAAACTCACAAAATCCAAGTGTTTGGCACTCAAAAAAAAGCATACAAAACTGATACTGCTTACAAATTATTTTTTTAATTAATTACATGTTGAAAGCTTTTAGATCTGCTATTTGCCTCTCAGAGGCATAACTCATTTATCTTATTTTTTTAAAAGACCTGAAAAAACATCCTTCTGAAGCATATTCTTTAAGGATACATTTCTGTTTCATTGTTCTTTCTCCTAGGGAGATGCTACTTTGCTTTCTTCTTTCACATCACCTCCAAGAAGGCTTAATAGCTTCAGCATACAGGGGTTTTCACCTAACACCTGCGAGATAGACAGAAAACCTTCATTTCTGTCCTGTAAATATTTTGTGTGGATTTACTCTCCATAAGCACTTAACATATATTTTTCCTACCCCAAAAATAAAGATTGATGAACCTATTTTAAGTCAAGAACAACTTATTTTATTTAAAAATTCTTTAACTTTATTTTACTGCATTTTCTCTGGGGATCTGTTACATTTCTGTAGCTTTATCATATCTCAAACAAAAGGTTCTCTTTGCTATTTATTGATGCCAGCCCTGATAAAAGCCATTTCAAATGTATTACTTCAATTCATTACTTAATATATCTATGTCTTTGCTGAGAATTGTATAGGACTTTTACCATTCTAATATTATATTACATATTTTTGAGATCTGGAAAAAAAAAAAACATAAATATCAATAAATTTTCACGTCCATAGGGGGAACCTTTCCAACAGGACTTGACTATAAGGTGTTATTCATTTCTAATTCCCTTGCCAAAACAGGCAGACTTTAGCCCTTTTTGTTGTTTCCTGTGTTATAATTAGCATTTGTTATGCTGAAATATGAATTTTGAGGTCTGCAAAGTTTTGTGTATTCAGGGAATAAATTGCAAGATTTCTGCATAGTTGTGTCTTTTTATTTGTGCCTCTATGCCTTTAATTTGTATATATTAAAGCTCAGTGTTAGGCAGCCTGGCCTTGGAGGACTGGATGCTATAGTAGGGATATTGTTTTCCTCTTACTTCATGAAATTATTCTTATTGTTTTTCTTGAAGTATGCACAAAACTACTCATAAAATATAACCAGAGTCTTGTGCTTCCCACACAGATGGGTGAAAAAGGAAAGCTCACTATTTTAAATTTTCTTTTTAAGGAAAAAAAAAAAAGTAGCATTTTAGCTCTGAAAATAGTGCAAGAATAATGCTCGTAACAAAAATCCAGAGCACCTTTTAAACATTTCATAAGGACATCAATGGGAAAAAAAGCAACCTGTAGAGCAGAAGTTTCCAGGTAATAAACAATTATTTGGTTGAACATGTAATACTTTCATGCAGAAGGCTTATTTGGAGCCATGATTCAGCATTTCTACTATTACTAGACTGTATCAAACTGATAGCCTTTTTTATTTCTCATAAACACTTTTTAAGGGCAGTATGACAGTGAGAGTTAAGCATATGCAGTGATAGAGTGCTCTCATCATATTACTTCAAGCTGCTATGGTTTATCGCTTTGCCTCAGAGAGCTTGCAAAATACAGCAAATCAAATCTGTTTCTAAATGCCTGTCTACCTCAGATTTGCTCTACAGTTCAGGGAAAAAATTATTATTGACATATTTGCAGACACAGTGCCAAAAAGAAAAACAGTGGTATGCCTGTATGCAGGCAACACTTTGCGGTATATATTCAGGATATCTTAGATTAGAATTAGAATAAATTAGAATGAGCAGTAATTACGTTATTAACCTGAACTCTCCATATTTTGAATACACATTGCTTAGAAAGCTTATTTCTCAAGATGGTGGCATTCTTAAGATGACTGTCTGCTGTGACTCTTGTATGATAAAACTGGAGAACAGATTTCAGTTTAGGTTGACAAAACTAGGAATAATCTATTCAGGGTAAAACTTAATCATGAAGACAAATAGCATACATACCAAAGAAAACAAGATTTGCATTTTGAAAAGAAGAAAAATATATCACCTGATCTGTGTCTATGCTATGAAATGCTATATTGAAATCACATTAATATTATGTTCTTCTAAATGGGTGTACAAATGTTTAAAATCACTTAATAGCAAAGTTCATATACTTCAAAGGAGGTTATCATGAAGACAGACACCTTGCAAAGCCGCATGCTAAGACTGAGAGACAGTGGACATTAATCAAAGCAAGAGAGGTTGTAAACATATACAAGGAAAATCTTTTTCAGCATGAGGACAGTCAAACAGTGGAGCAGGCTGCCCAGGGTTGTTCAACTTCCAGCATTGGTGGCTTTTAGGATGCAACTGGATTAAGCTTTAAGTTACCTAGTCTGAGCTCATAGCTGGCCTTGTTCTGAGCAGGACATCAGACTATAGCCCTATTATGAATTATTCTATGATCCCATGAAGTTATTGGAAAGACTCACTGTCTTTGATGAAGCCAGTCTCATGACCTCAAGTGCATCATAGGCATGTCACACATTAAGTCATCCATGTGTCCTTTGAATGTTCTCACTACTTTCAAGAGAACTGAAGCGCACCATAAATCCCATTTCAGCTGAGATACTTCCTTGACCACTGAAAAGTACAGTATTTTTCAGGGGTATCACTGACCTTCCTATTAGGAACTTCCCTCACCAAAGTACAGTAATCGGGACTAGATAACCAACTGAATACAAGTATGAGAGGCTTCCTGAAGTTAGAGTGCTACCACTCTCCCTAACAGAGAGCTCTATAGCAAAAATGTTTCAGGACAAACTTTTGTCATACCAAGAGGCAGACAAATCTTGCAGGCCAGAATCTGGTGACTGCACAGCAAGTCAGTTACAATATTTAGAATATTGAAGAGTTGAGTGGAATAAATAAATAGATACCTGGTCTCTCAAATTTAACACACACACTCCTATTTTAAAATACTCATGTTTTAGAAGTTATTGTGTGTAATCTGTTTGCATTTAAACTTAATCCAGAAGATTTACATGAATGGAGTGGAAAAGTAATGAAAAACAAACAAACAAAAAAAACAAAAAGAAAATCAAGATTAGTTCACACGGTTAGTTTAACTGAGTACTAACCATAACAACTTTAGCAAACCTACTTTTGATCAATCATCCAAAATTAAAGTATTTTAATTCTGAGAAAGAGATCAGAAAGCACCTGCTAAGGTTGTACTCCTATAGTCCATAAACACAACACTGCCACTGATAGGTACAGGCCACAGATTACTGAACATGTAAGAACTGAGACTTGTCAGATTTGCTCTCTTATCTTGTTTTGACATGCCTGCAGCTTTGCTTTTACTTGTTAGTTCTACCAGACTTGTCTTTTAATGACCGGGTTCCTATATGTACTTCTATGTCTGCTTAACTTCTTATGTTACAACCTAGGATTTCATACAGATAGTAGCAACAAATTATTATCCTGTGTAGAATTATGTATTTATGATTGCAAGGTGGTAACACAGCAGGCAGAAATACAGGCCTGGTAGAGGTCTTCAGAAATAGAAACTCTGGATATGGTGTGGATGACTAGAAGCATAGGGTGATGAGAGATGAAGCAGACCCAGTTAATAAGGAGACTTAAAGAGGGGAGGGGCAAGTGGGCCGTTAAAAAAAAAATGCAAAACAAATCACAGAATCAGAATTGTAGGGGTTGGAAGGGACCTCCAGAGATCATCGAGTCCAACCCCCCTGCCAAAACAGGTTCCCTACACCAGGTTGCACAAGTAGGCATCCAGGTGGGTCTTGAATATCTTCAGAGAAGGAGACTCCACAACCACTCTGGGCAGCCTGACTCCACAACCTCCCTGGGCAGCCTGCTCCAGTGCTCCGTCACCCTTACCGTAAAGAAGTTCTTGCGCACACTCATGCGGAACTCCCTATGCTCTAGTTTCTGGCCGTTTCCCCTTGTCCTGTCCCCACGCACTACTGAAAAGAGTCCGGCCTCGCCACTATGGCCCCACACCTCAGGTATTTATAAACCTGGGTCAAATTCCCTCTCAGCCTTCTTTTCTCAAGGCTAAATAGACCCAGTTATAAGAATGTTGTGGGAGACAGTACCAAATGCCTTGCTGAAATCAAGGTAGACTACATCCATTGCTTTCCCCCATCCACCCAGCCAGAGACAACATCATAGAAGGCTACCAGGTTGGTCAAGCATGACCTCCCCCTGGTGAACCCGTGCTGACTACTCCTGATAACCTCCTTTTCTTCCAGTTGTCTGGAGATGGCATCCAGCACAAGCTGCTCCATCACCTTTCCAGGGACAGAGGTGAGGCTGACTGGCCTATAATTGCCTGGATCTTCCTTCTTGCCCTTCTTGAAGACTGGAGTGACATTGGCTATCCTCCAGTCCTCAAGCACCTCCCCCGTTCTCCAAGACCTCTCAAAGATGACAGAGAACGGTTCAGCAATCACCTTTGCCAGTTCCCTCAGCACCCGTGGATGCATCCCATCAGGTCCCATGGATTTGTGAACACTGGTGTTGCCTAGGCGCTCTCGGACCACCTCTTCCCTGACTAAAGGGAAGTCTTCCATCACCCAGACCCTCTCACTAACCTCCAGGGTCTCGGATTCCCAAGGGGGAGCTTTTTCACTGAAGACAGAAGCAAAGAAGGCATTCAGTATCTCCACCTTCTCAGCATCCCCTGTTACCAGAACACTCCTGTCACTTAGCAGGGGAGCCACATTTTCCCTAGTCTTCCTTTTACTGTTAACATACTTAAAAAAGCCTTTTTTATTATCCTTTATCATCTTTGCCAGGTTCAATTCCAAGCGGGCTTTAGCCTTCCTTGTTGCATCCCTGCATGCCCCGACAACATTTCTATATTCTTCCCAAGTGGTCAGACCCTTTTTCCACATTTCATGGGCCTTCTTCTTCCCTTTGAGTTTGCGCATGAGCTCCTTGCTCATCCACACAGGTCTCCTGCCACCCTTTCCCAATTTCTTCCTCACAGGAATGCACTGATCCTGAGCTTGGAAGAAGAGCTGTTTAAATGCCGACCAGCTCTCACAGGCCCCCTTACTTTCTAACACCCTAGCCCATGGGATAGCTCCAAGTAGGTCCCAGAAGAGATCAAAGTTGGCTCTCCTAAAGTCCAGGGTAGCAATCCTACTTTTTGCTTTAGTTCTTCCACTCAGGATCTTGAACTCCACCATCTCATGGTCACTACAACCCAAGCTACCCCCAACCTTTACTTCCCTGACAAGCCCTTCCCTATTAGTGAGAATAAGGTCCAGCAACACCCCTCCCCGCATCGGTTCCTCAACTACCTGCATCAGAAAGTTGTCCTCAACACATTGCAGGAACTGTCTGGACTGCATGTGCCTGGCCACATTGCTTATCCAGCAAATATCTGGATAATTGAAGTCCCCCATAAGCACCAGCGCCCGGGATCGTGACGCTGCTTCCAGTTGCTTATGGAAGGCCTCATCAACCTCCTCCTCCTGATCAGGGGGTCTGTAGTACACTCCCACAACAGCGTCAGCCATACCAGCCTGCCCCTTGATACTCACCCACAAGCTCTCCACTGCTACACCACTCTCCCCCAGATGGAGTTCAATACATTCTAGCTGCTCTCTTACATAAAGAGCAACTCCACTACCCCACCTCGCCGGCCGATCTTTCCTAAAAAGCACATAGCCCTCCACAACAACTTTCCAGTCATGCGAGCTGTCCCACCAAGTCTCTGTGATCACATTGAGATCATAGCCATGTGACCACACGCAGATCTCCAACTCTTCCTGTTTATTTCCCATACTGCGCGCATTAGTGTACAGACGCTTTAGGGAAGCAGCATTCCCCTGCCACTCTCCATCCCTTCAAACTCCACCCTCATCACCCATAAAGTTATCTTTTGAACCTCAAACTACCCGCACAACTTCAGCAGCCCTCACTTTGTCCCCTTCCCCCTTCCTACCTAGTTTAAAGACCTTTCAATGAGCCCCGCCAGCTCCTGGGCTAGGATCCTTTTACCCCTTGCAGACAGGTGAGCTCCATCTGCAGCTGTCATGCCAGGAGCCTGCACTAACCTCTAAGCCATTTATGAGAAGGGTTTTTTTGATCATCTCAGTGTCCTTCCCCATCACTGAAGGGATAGAAGAGAAGACCACCTGCACTCCCACACCATCAAGTACCCTCCCAGACCCTTGAAGTCATTTTTGATAGCCTTCAGGCTTCTCTTGGCAGCATCATCACTGCCAATCTGAACTACCAATAAGGGGTATTAGTCAGATGAACGAATAAGCCCAGGAAGCTTTCTAGAGATATCCTTGACTCAGGCCCTAGGGAGGCAGCACACTTCCCTCCGGGTGGGGTCAGGTTGACATATTGGGCCCTCAGTTCCTTTTAGAAGGGAATCACCTACAACTATCACCCTCCTTTCTTTTCTGGAAGAGGCAGTCTTCAAGCGTGGAGCTGACTGCCTCTCCTTAGGAAAGTTCGGAGGCTGTTCCTTCACCTCATTCTCAGCCTCCTCACCCTCCAGTTTCAAGGTTTCTAACCTATTACTTAGAGGCACCTGAGGAACCGAGGTAGGTCGGGATGGGTGCCACCTGTGTCACTGAGGTGGGACCTGCTGCTATTCCTCCTCTCCTCTCAAGTCAGCTCTCTTGGTTTGACCATGGCAAGGGAGAGGGTCCACTACAGGCTGGGGTTGCAGCCTCTGCTTGTTTCTTGCAGAGAGTTACACCACCAGTCTATCTCCCTCTCATACTCTCTAACGGTTCTTAACCTCTCTACCTCCTCCCTGAGCTCCACCACCAGGCTGAGCAGCTCATCCGCCTGTTCACATCTCGCGCAGGTGGCATCCCTCTCATCCTCCTCTGGCAGCAGCAGGCTCTGGCATTCCCTGTAGCCAGAGACTTGAACTGCCACAGTTCTGGGCAGTCCCTTCCTCTGGGTCGCCACAGTCATCTTGGAGCAAGCACGCTGTCTGGTAGAGACCATGTTTGAACTTGTGGTCTCTCAGTCAGCCAGTACAAGAGCAGTCACCTGAGCAAGGACAAGAACACAGACATGTCCTGCCACAAGACCCACCTCCCACACCTACTGCTGCAGTAATGGGCAGTAAATGGGCAGCGTAGGGTGCGCTCACACTCTGTTTTCCCTCCCTGTTAGCAGTGGGCAGTAGCACCCTTTTCTCACCAGGCACGTTAGGCATGGTAGGAGCTCCTGGGAGCTGCTTATAGCCTCGTGGAGAAAGAGTCAAGGTTAATCACAGAGATAAGAGTGAGCAGTGCCAGCTCCACCCCTGCTGTCTCAGCAGCCCACCCACAAGCTGCCAGCTGCTGCCAACCCCCAGCACCAGCACAGTGCTTTTGAGGGTTCAAAAAAGCCCTAAAAAGCGCTTTTTGGACAGCCTTTTTGCTTTAGGTCCCTTCCCCAGTGAAGTTTTACCTGTCCTGAAGCTGGTCTCCACAGCAATGAAGGTTTTGAATAAAAAAGGTTTTGGAATAACAGAAAAAAAAGAACAAGAGACCATACACATAAAAATGACTACATATGGGTAATAGCATAAGAAAGAAGCTATCAACACATTTCTCCCAACAAAGGATGCACTGCTAACTATTGAACATACTCCCCTTACACTTACTGATATAGCTGACCTTAGGACTCAGAAAAGTGGTACTGGTGCAATGCCTATACCACCAAGACAAGGGGTACATAGCACCAAGTGTATGTATGTATAAAAGAGTTTAAAAGAATTAATACTAGAAAGACTTTCCATTATCGTTCTTCCCTTTTTTAATAACAATTAAATATGAACTAGTAATGATTCTTTTATTAGAGACTTCTAAGATTTCAATTATACTAAATTTGTGCTTTATGTACATGTTCCCTTTCTGCCTGTAACAGGATCTCGAACATAAAAAGTCATATGAGTTTCTATTGCATTCTTCATAGCAGCAAAACCAGAAGCAGCTTAGTTATTCTGTACACAAAGCAAATTCAGTGCAACGATTAGCACAGCTTTCATCTTATTCCAATAAGTATGAATTAGAGATTAAAAAAAAGCATATCCCATATCCCAGAAGGAATAATGTTTTGTTCCTCCAGTTCCTCTGCAGATAAATGCAATTTTATTCAGCTGACCTCCAATGTTTTTACAGTGAAACTATGATTAATATGCTGTCCATATCATTTTAACATGCTGTGAAAAAGAACTAGTATATAGTTACACATTCTTTCATCTATGCCTTCACCACTGTTCTGGTGAAGCTTTAGTCAGTTACTAGAAATAATGTGGAACTCATAATTGTATTTTATAAATATGAACAGAGATTAGTTGGTTCCTTACTGTATCATAGATGAAAATGAACCGTGCTAAATAATAAATACTTCACACACTTTCTACTTTGGATTACAAATTCAATTTAAATAAAACACTTATGTAGTCACTTTTCAACAGTGAAATATAATCGATATGAATAATATATAGCATCTCACCACAAGGATTTTTTAATTTAAGATATACTCATAACCAAAGTCATCAATGAGAAAGCATTAAGCTGATTTCCTGAACCCATTATTTAGATTTGCTGTACTGAAGCTGTTTTACTTTACATTCAGTTTTTGTGAGAAAGGATACCACTTTTTCCACTAATATTTAAGACAATTTAAAGAACGGAATTTTCTGGGAAGAAAACAAGTCAGGAGTTCCTCAGAGACCAGAGATGTTTTATGCTTGTGTCTTGTCTCCTTTGGTCTACTACCAAGCATTTCTAAAAGACGCATGTCATTGTAAATTCTCCATTCAGCGCTATGTAGGGAATGAAAAAAATAATAATCAGTATGTCAGCCATAAAGTCTCTGATGCTCATCATGTTCTAATTTAAATATCATTCACTAATCTCCCTGAGACCAGCATCTTCATTTACTGACAGCATCTTCAAGAACATAAGAAAAGCTTTACTGGTTTCAATCAGTGTCCTTTCTCCTGCCTCAGAGTCTGACCTCTACTGTTTCCCCTCATACTCTCTAACAGCCAAACTGTTACAGGCTACATTGCTACATATTCAGTTTAGTAAGCTCTACTTATGGATCTGTTGTCCATGAATATGCAATGTCATTTTGAACTTCTTGATGATAACCACTGGTATCCAAATACTATTCTAGAAATAATCTTCCCCAATTTGTGAGGTACTAAACATTACTCCTCTTTCTCACACCTATATTTTTTTTCTAACTTCATTATTCTGATTAAGTTTCAAATTTCTTCTTCTTGCAGGCTTCTCAAAAGCAGCCCTATGTTTCTGCTCTATATTCTGTAGAAAATAGACAGTTATAAAATCCAGTCAAGATAACAACTTCAAAGAAAGTAAGAGTTAGTTACTCTGAATCTGACAATATATCTAACACGCTTCTCACAAAACAGCCTTCAGAGATCCTTTACACAAAGACAGCTGAATCATGACAAAGTATAAGTTTGGATTTCACCTCTATCCTGAGTACCGTGATTTTTTCTTTTTAAAACCATGTTTAATTTCTTCAAAAGGAAGGGAATTTAACATGTTATGTCTCCTCTGAGGATGCCATTCTCAGCAAAGGGAAATTCATAATGAATGTTCATTAATGTTCTTTATCAGTTCATTAAAGCTGCTTGTGCACTAGGTTTATGAACATCTTTGATAAACATTTGGATTTGTTGTGCATGAACTGTTCATGAATAGTCATTAAACTGTCCCTAAGTTTATTCATTATGAGTGCTTATTAATTTCTCATGAATTATTTTCAAATTCAGGCTGCTCTAGGATTCATCCATAAACAAAGAACACAGTATGTATTACTTACTAGAAATAAATTTTAAAAATCATATTTCTAATGATTAATGCATTGGAAATGTACTTTGTTTTTCAACTTAAATCTAACAGTTTCAGAGAACTACAGAAAACACCATAGCTTGGGAATACACATTAATTTACAAATTAAACCGACAGCTAAATTCAATCCATATTTAACACTAAACTCCTGGAGTACGTGTGTAAAAATATTCAGATTTATGTAACATGTTGAATATTTCCCATCTCCATATTAGGGGGAAAACTTTATGCTCTGAGTAAAGATATGTAACACACACACTACACACATTTACATGGCCTATGTAAAGCAAAACCTTACACTCAAAAAAATCCAAAACATATCAGAATTACACAAGTTGATTTCCTTGGTCTCTGCACAGCTGCCGCTACTCAATTAAGTTAGCTTTTTTCCCTGCCAGTTTCTAAAACCTCCAGTGTTAAGTGGCACTATATTATTTTGACTATAGGACAGATCAGAAATTTATGAATTATATTTATATTAATTTACATTATTTACTTTATAGAGGGGCAATAATTTAGTCCTTGCAAAGCCCTGTGCTGTCACAGATAATGGTTAGCACCTGGATAGCTCAAATGAATTTACACTATACTTGCGTGTCTTGTGTAGTCACCTCCATTGCACTGCTACCACACCCACTATAAAGCTACTTTCATTACAATTTTATTGTATTAGCTAAGCAATGAATATTGAAAGTTAGTTTATTAATGGAAATTAGACAGTCTTCTGTCTTGTTATTTTGACTGGTGAGCAGAGAGTATTTGTCATAAATATTACAAAAAGACTTTTTGTACTGTTCCCATTCAATGAAAGAAAGAAGTAATGGAAAGAGCACAATTAAAAGAACATAGTAACCCAATGTATCAGTCTAACGCAATGGAAAGCACAGCATTAACAGCAGAGCAGCAAGGTCGCAGACTACAGTAAGTGAGAATTTGCTCAAACATAACCACCATAGGGAGAGAAATAAAGGAAAGAAACTTCTTACTCTCAGAAGACCTCAGCTATACAAGGATCTTCAGCCATAAAGCCTTTCCTCCCTTACAAACCCTTAAATGAAGTCTAGGAAGGGGCATATCCTCACTCCACCCCTTCTGGTCACACAGGTGTATTGCATTCACCTGAGCTTTCCTGGGTTGGCCCTGCCTTCCCACCAGGTGCTCAATCACTGCTTCAAGCCCTGACTTTCCTAGCATTTTTGCTACAATCAGTCTCACAGCAACTGGAAAAAAATCATGTAGGTTACTCATGATAAATGCTATAAGGAAAGCCAAGAAGGTTAAAATGTTGTGCAAGTGTCTATTAAAAAATGTGTTTGAACATTGAACAGTTTCTGAATAACTGGACAGAAGCAAGAAATATCACAAAGAACATAATCAACATGAAGAGATTGGAAACAGAAAATGGTTTGCAGTTGCCCCATCCCTGGAGGTATTTAAGTCCAGGCTGGATGGGGCCCTGGACAATCTGATTTAGTACTAGATCTAGCAGCCTTTGCAGAGTGGCTGGAACTTGATGATCCTTGAGGTCTCTTCCAACCCAAGCCACTGAAGAAGACTCATGAAATTCACTGTAACAAAACTCAAAGTGAGACGAAACCCTTCAGGCTTCATTGTCAGTTTATTGTAAATACAGTATTTCTTCTGACTTCAATCTTAACTTCTTATGTCTTAACTTCTAACATTTGCTTAAGTAAATACTGTCTACACTAATAAATTTTCATCTATTCAGTAACATCGTTTTTTATTTCTCAATAGACTTCTCAGAAGTCATTTAAAATAAATTAGCCACAAAACATGAGCATACTGGCAGTTAGTATTCCCTTTCCTCTTTTTAAGGTCCCAACTCATTCACTTAGAAAGGTTGTAGAAAATTTTAGATAGGTCCTTCCATGACCTACCAAGAGCCACATACATCTCAGATCTGATGCACCTGATATACATTACTCATACTGACATCCAAAATCACACCATTGGAGTCCCATAAGATTAAGTAAAACATAAGAAATTCAAAATGTAGTTTGAGTTTGTGTAGTTTAGCATCTGGTCAATAATACAGGAAAAAGGGGTATTTACTCTCAGTATTTGAAGCAAAATTTGCCTTAATGTTAACAGGAGATAAGTTTGTACATCAAAAGGCGGTATGAGTTAAAGTTACTTAATTTAATAAATTAAGCATTTTGTCATTAATTGTCTAAGAGTAATCAAAAGCGATAACTGCACTTTCATATGGAAGGAAGTAATTCCAGAAATAAGGCTCACTGAGCAAGAATTCCTCACAGATTCTTTTTCTGGAATAAGCTCATTTGGAAGAACACTTTAACAATGTACACATGTGGAAGTAGTAACTCTCTAACAGTTGTGAAAGAAGACTTAACAAAACAGGTAAAATACTTATAAAGGAAGAAAGTAATACAATTTTTAATGCCTGAAGACTGTAAGAGTCAAGTCCTTTTGCATTTGTGATCTTTTTCCCCTGTATTACAAAATAAATTGGAACATCAGGCAAGGCTCACAACACATTGTTTTTATTTGTTTCTGTCAAAAACTTGCATTGATTAAAAGAAACCTAAACCTGATTAAGTCAATACTCTTCCATGGAACAGACTTTTTGTTCTCTTGGTAAGACTATAAGAAAAGGAATTCAAATAAACTCAAAAGAAACCAAAAATTACACTTAGCAGAAGTTGCTAAAATACAAACGCTAGTGTCTGGAAAGATCAGAAATACCTTCTGTACATACAGTAAAAACTGACGCTTGCTTGACTGTATTAGTGAGTATTCAGTTTGTCCTTGCCTATTTATAAAGAATGTCAGACTCTTCAGCTTCAGGCACTGAACATTATCCAGATTCTTCCATAATTCAGAATTGTGTCCTTTTCCATAATTTTAATACTCCATCCTGAGAGACATTGTACCCCACACATACATCCCGTGGCACGTAAAGATAATTACAATAACAAAAGAAAAAGCATGCTAAGAGAGGTAGGTTGCCCTACTGGGAATTACTAGAATAAACAAACATTTTGGAGGAACACACTGGGTGTAATAACTTGACTGCTAGGAGACACCTTCTTGGGACCACAGGGGAGAAGAGTGACACTCCTAAACAAATGTCTCTTTACTGTCCCTAACTGCACTCAGAAATGTCCAGAGCAACATGCATTTGTCACCTACCATTCTGGAGTAGCAGCCCTAACAGAGTCCATCGTAAAGCGTGGTTGCACTCTGCACTTTCTACAAGCACAAGAAAAGCCATTCTTGGTAACAATGGCTCCATTGTTAATGGCATCATCTTTAGTTAATTTCTAGTCTGAAATTAATTTATCTCTCCTGCAGTGTTTGTTTTCAGGTTTTAAGAGCCTAATCTTGAGGACTGAATCACAATAATGACCTTATCCCAGAAACCGGCACCACATTATTAGAAGGCAAATAACTACAAAATTATGTGGATGATAGAAATGAACATTTTGGCCCTTTTCTTTTTGAACAAAAAAATTATCTCAGTGACCAAATACAGATAAGATCATCCATGCTGACAATATGAGTTCAGACACTGCAGTGATTTTCTCAAAAAAAAAACCAAAACAAACAAAAAACCTGTTGACACCTCAGTTAGCAGGTCATCCAGCTGAGATGGGAAGAAATAAGGGTTAACCTTCTGCTATATATGAGCAGATTGATGTACAGTGAGCAAAGCCTCCCTTTTTTCCCCCAACCACCATTGCCTAGATTCATAAAAATCATGACTCTGAAGTGAGATAACTTTAGTACTTGAACACCAAATTAATTTGTATGGAAACCTATCAAATAAATAGCTTGTTTATTAGATATTAATTTCGAATTGATATTTTCCTACATTTATAATTTACTATCAAAAGGAAACTTATTATCCTAATTGCTCTTTATAAAGAAACATTGAGCACTCCTCAAACTCTCCACATAGTCTAAGTTAATTGATAAATTGTCAGCAATATATATAAGAATTAATTAAATTATTAATAAAATAACTGTTGCACAGGCATTTTCTATTGTTCAGAGTACAAGAAACTACTCATGTTCTCCAGACAATGGGAACATATGTATTACTCCTGCTTCCAGATATACAATGCATTTAGTTTCAGGAGAACACATTAATTCTAGAGCAATATGCTAAAATTTTCACCCCTTCGAAGGTCTGAATATAGGCATTTAGACTTTTCAGATTTACTGCTCTTCCAGATGCTCTATCTACTGGCCCAAGTCATCCAGGATTTCTCTTCATCTCTGTGCTGCGAGTTAAGCTTAACAGATCACTCAAAAATCAAAATTAATTGTTTCAAGAACAAAAAGAAAGACTACAAACATTACCCGTTTAACTACCAATGTTCTAGAATGGCCACAAGGACCTGCATTTATCTACTCCAACAATGTTGTTATCTGATATAAAATTTCATACCTGAAATGTCAGTTAAGCACGAGGAAGATATGGGAAAACTAAGAAAGGATTTTGGAGTGGAAAAGAAACAATAAAATGCACCTTATTGGGATCTGTTACAAAAATTAGGGACATGGAGACAGATAGGCACTAAACCACAAAATCACACAGTCATAGGGGTTAGAAAGGATTTTGGGAGATCATCTAATCCTACTCCCCTGCTAAAGCATGTTCCCTAAAGTAGGCTGCACAGGGAAGTGTCCAGGCAGGTTTTGAATACGTCCAGAGGAGGAGGCTCCACAACTTCAATGTCCCAGTGCTCTGTCAACCTCAAATATTTTCTTACATTCAAATGAAACTTCTTCCAGTTTGTGCCCATCACCCCCTTGTCCAGCCACTGGGCACCACTATAAAGAGCCCTGCTCTATCCTTTTAACACCCACCCCAACTTGTAATCATTAACCCACCCGAGAGTGCTGAGGGAACTGGCGGGGGTGATAGCCAAGCCGCTTTCCATCATCTACCAGCGCTCCTTGTTGACTGGTGAGGTCCCAGAAGACTGGAGGCTTGCCAACGTGACTCCCATTTACAAGAAAGGTTGTAAGGAGGATCCGGGGAACTACAGGCCTGTTAGCCTGACCTCGGTTCCAGGGAAGGTTATGGAACAGATTGTCTTGAGGGAGATCATGCGGCATGTGCGGGATGGCCGGGGGATCAGGCCTAGCCAGCATGGGTTCATGAAGGGCAGGTCCTGTTTGACCAACCTGATCTCCTGTTATGATCTAGTGACCCATCTGCTGGATGAGGGAAAGGCTGTTGATGTGGTCTACCTAGACTTCAGCAAAGCCTTTGACACTGTCTCCCACGGTATTCTCCTGCAGAAGCTGGCAGCCCGTGGCTTGGACGGGTACATTGTTGGATGGGTAAGGAACTGGCTGGAGGGCCGGGCTCAGAGAGTGGTGGTGAATGGAGTTAAATCCAGCTGGCGACCGGTCACGAGTGGTGTTCCCCAAGGGTCGGTGCTGGGGCCTGTCCTCTTCAATATCTTTATTGATGACCTGGATGAGGGCATTGAGTGCACCCTCACTAAGTTCGCAGACGACACCAAATTGGCTGGGAGTGTGGATCTGCCTGGGGGTAGCGAGTCCCTGCAGAGGGATCTGGACAGGCTGGAGAGCTGGGCTGAAGCCAGGGGGATGAGGTTCAACAAGACCAAATGCCGAATCCTGCACTTTGGCCACAACAACCCCAGGCAGCGCTATAGGCTTGGGGCGGAGTGGCTGGAGGACTGTGTGGAGGAAACAGACCTGGGAGTGTTGATTGATGCTCGGCTGAACATGAGCCGACAGTGTGCCCAGGTGGCCAAGAAGGCCAACGGCATTCTGGCTTGCATCAAAAACAGTGTTACTAGCAGGAATAGGGAGGTAATTGCCCCCCTGTACTAGGCACTGGTGAGGCCGCACCTCGAGTACTGTGTTCAGTTTTGGGCCCCTCATTGCAAGAAAGACATTGAGGCCCTGGAACGTGTTCAGAGGAGGGCTACGAAGCTGGTGAGGGGCCTGGAGCACAGGCCTTATGAGGAGCGGCTGAAGGAGCTGGGATTGTTCAGCCTGGAGAAGAGGAGGCTCAGGGGAGACCTTATAGCACTCTATAACTTCCTGAAGGGAGGTTGTGGTGAGCTAGGGGTCGGCCTTTTCTCTCGTGTAGACAGTGATAGAACTAGAGGCAATGGTTTCAAACTGCGCCAGGGGAGATTCAGGCTGGACATTAGGAAATATTACTTCTCAGAAAGGGTGGTCAGGCACTGGAATGCACTGCCCAAGGAGGTGGTGGAGTCACCGAACATGGATGTGTTGAAGAGACGTTTGGATGTTGTGTTGAGGGATATGATTTAGCTGGGGAGTATTGGTGATGGTTGGACTGGATGATCTTTTAGGTCTTTTCCAACCTTGATAATTCTGTGATTCCGTGATTCCTTAAGGGGTTGCTCTCATTAAATGTTTAAATTTATTGTTTGATCCAAAACTCATTAAAGACAGAAAACTGATACCCAATGTGCAGTTTAGTTGTTGCAATATGCAGAGTGCAGTCATTATCATCAGTTCATGCTTGGCTGAGAAATGCAGATGTTGGTGGATGCTCATGTATAAGAGCATATACTTTTGCTCACGAATACAACTGTCAAGTATCACCAATCCAATCACAAACAAGGGTTGTAATACTTAGCCTTTAATGAGTTTCAAGTTAATGTTGCTTACATATTGTCCAGATACAATATACAGACTTATGTAGTCACTCTAATAAAGATTAAAGCACCAAATCATCAAGATTATATTCACTGTAATGAAGTTTAAAAAAAGAGTAAAACAGAACTAGTCAGTTGTCAAAACACACAGCTGAAGTTTCATCTTGTAGTAAATTTTTTTCACACAATTCATATTTACTATTCTAACAAATATCATTTATTTAAAAGGAGCAAGAAATAAAAGTGGTTTTTTTTGCATATACTGTCAATTTCTGCCAATAATTTTATATGAGATCAGAACAAAACATAACATCAGCAAGAAGATTTAATGAACTCAGGCTTCTAAAAAAAATGTGCATAAAGTGACTGTTGGATCAGAGATAACATTACATGGGGGTTGGACTCAGCTTTAGAGGTCCCTTCCAACCTCTTCTGTGATTCTGTAATAGATATCTGAAATACCCGTGATATCTTAGAAATATTTTTAATATCAATATTTCCTGATTCTGATAACTTCTGCCAGACACTTTGGATGGCAAGTTCTGTGAAAGGAGGTAAAAATAAGTTCTATATATTTTACATTTATTAATATACAAAAATAGTCTTCTGGCATTATTACTGGTAATTATGTCCACAGCAAAGCTAACACAGCCCTTAAGCAAGGTGGACTCGCATCAAGAAAGCAGGCTGCAATGATAGCTGCTTCTCCAGCCTGCTTTGGTGCCTCAGAGTCTCTCTCTTGATCTTTTCATCTCAGTGAACACTGATGAAACTTCTTCAGGGAAGGAACTGTCACATACATCAACTCTCTGATACCTGTGGACCCATAAGATGGGGTCCAGCTTTAGCAGAGACTACTTCGTGAATGTTGAGAGGGGACAGAGAGAATGTGACAGCCATTTCAATTCTTACTAGCTGCAAAATTTTACATTATATGTGTAACTGCATAATAAAAGTCCTCTTTTTATTTTTGGTTTGAGTATTCCAATGATTTCCATGAAGTAGAGACACTGGTCTGACATGTCTGTCTTTAAATCCAATTCTTAAGTGATTCCTTTCTCCTCAACTAAGTATTAGGTAAGCTGGAAATTAAAGATTTCCAGAAGATGACTCCTAACATCAGCATCAAAGATGTTCTGCTGATGCCAAGGACTTACAGAGATCTATAAGCACTGGGAGGGAAAGAATGGTTTATTTTGGTGTTTGATTAGATGCTGATGCCTTCAGAAACCCTGGATGATTACAAAAGGCTGAAGTTCAGAAATGCCTTGCAAGTTCACAACACAAAATCCATTAGAAGAAAAACTTCTAAAGCAGTTTTAGAATATTTTCCTTTCAAAAGCCAATGAAAGAGACATCTAGGCTTTCAGAACATTGCTCTTCAAACTACTCAACACATCTGTCTCCAGCAACTTTAGTATCCAGACACATTAGTCCACATTCTACAGTGAGAAACTTAAGGTAACATTTTAAAACAAGTCATAAAGGCATAGATAAGTAATTAGCACACAGTCATCCCACAGCTGAATTTAGAATCAAAACTGTACTAATGTAAGTACCTAGTTCTCATCTTTCTAGTAATATGACCTATTTCTCTCTCAAATACCATCTTTATAATAAATTCAAACTCCTGTTTCCATCTTAACAGAAACTTACATGTTAGAAGAAAGATTCATTCTTCAGCCACTGGCCTCTCCTAGCAATTAGCTGATCTTCCAGCCACACTCTTTTCATAAGAGGCGACATACTGGAATTCAAGAAGCATTTGAACAATGCTCTCAGAGATATGATTTGAATTTTGGATAGTCCTGTGTAAATCCAGGAATTGGACTCAAAGATCTTGTGGGGCTCTTCCACCTGGGGATATTTATGATTTTACCTATTTCTTCACTTTGCCAATCTTAGACATTACCTGCACACAACATTATGTTAGATCTGGTGGAAAAAAAAAAAAAAGTAGACAGGTTGGTGCTTCTTTCTTATTCCTATAGCTCTGGCTTACTGAGATTCAAAGGATCACATTCACATGTGATCATGAGTTACCAGCTCAGAAGCATGGTAGAAACACTGATTACACTGTAAGCACATATAGGGCCTCTTCTCCCTTTTGTGAGTCCTTTGATGGATAGTGAGGCCAGATCTGCAAGTAAAATGATCACCACAATCTGAACACTCTAGTGATATTTTCTGCCTCTGGTGCATCTTTTGGTGCTGAATCAGAGCTGAGTTGAAGTTGAAGACTCTCTTACACTGTGTGCATTTGTGAAGTGTTTTTGCAGTCTGGGCACACAGATGATTGAAGAGGCTTGAGCTGCGGCTGAAATATCTCTTGCACACAGTGCACTCATAACAACTCTGTCCTGGTGAAGGTCTCCCTGAGATCACATTGTCTTGGAAGTTTCCCACATTACAGCATCTCTTATTGGATACCGCTGTCTGTTTCTCCTCAAAGGCTGTCTGCAAACTGGCATTTTGAGACTTTTCACCCTTCCGGCAACCTAGGTCATTGTTCTGGAAGATGTTTTCTCTTTGACTTCCTGATGACACCTTGTGCTTTTCTGCATGTATCAGTCCCTCCTGTTCATGATTCTTCCTTTCTTTCCCAAGTCTGTCAGCCACTGAAGATTAAAAACAAACAAACAAAAAAAAAAACACTTTGTTATTGTCTACAAACAACAGATATAACTCCTTGCCACCTGCAATTTGGAGCTAAGAATTCTAAACAGAGTAGTATAAAAATATGAAATAAAATGTAATTAAAAAGTTTTAACACTTTAGTCATAGTAAATCATATACCCTCAGCTTTAAGAATTTACAATTGCAGGGGGGGAAAAGTTAAACATGCTTACATATGTAAAATCCTAAACTGAATTCAAGCTGTACAACTAAGACCACAAGTTTTATTGTATTCAATATTACAAAAGGGGTAGAAATCCATTGTGCTTGATGTTTCCAAAGACATTCATATTATTTTCTATTATGAAAGAAAGAACAGCAATCTTACCAATCTTTAAAAGACAAGAGGTCATTGTAACCATTAATTTGACTTCCTGCAATTGAGAGGCTTAGAAGGTTGAACTTAAATAAACATGTTCTGTTTCAAATAATAATTAAAAATTCAGCACATGGATTACTTAGTACACCTATGTATCTGAGATACATAGCAAACCAGACAGCTTTCTACATTCTATTCTATAAGAATAATGTGACTTACAGCCATCACGTCTGTTCCTTGAGAAGTCTTGACAATCTTGCTTGGTAATGCCTTAGGACAAACACAAGGAAGAAAGTGGATTTTATCCAGTTATGTATGCAAATCCCCAGATTAATGCATTAATGCAGATTAATCTTTTATCCTTGTTTAAATCAAAAGCCTCTTGCTTTAAAGACGAAGATGGAAATCTGTCTCCATAATTTCTATTTTCATGTTCTTTTTTAGTAAGGTGCCAGATGTGAAGTGGATTTTCTGGTATGAACACCTGAATCAAAGTTATTACAACTGCCAGACTCAAGAATGTTAAAGATGAGACAACTGATGAGGCCATATTATTTCTAAATCCTGCACCTGAAGGATTTCTAGCCAATCCTCAACATTTTTCTCCCTTTTCTCCTATATAAAAACCTACATGCTGCCACATCTTATGTGCTTATTACCTAGCTCCTTAAGGCGGTCTTCTGTAACAACTGTTAGCAGATAGTATTTGATTTTTGATTCTTTGCTTTCTCCTTCCTCTTTCTGGGATGGTTCTTCAGACTGTGGCCAGTTAAATTGAGAGCTAGAAGACTCACATAATTTCACAGGATCTACCATCTTTCACACAAGTCACTCTTCAATCTTGAAATGGTCAGTAACCTAGAAATGAATCAAAAACGTCACTTTAGAAGCAAAACCTTCAAATCAGAAGAAGTCAGAACAAGCAGAACATTTTTTCATCCCAACATGAGGAATACATACTGCTTGATCCTATGTAGCATTTCTTAAACTGAATCAACACTAGAAAATATACATTTCCTCAGTCTGCTGAATTAAATTTGATTTTGATTCTAGTTCCTAGACCTACTGTGAGTAATGCCAAATAATCTTAGAGAGCCTACATAAAATTTCTCAGCCAGTCCTTCCCTTCTCTCTCACCTTCATCCACAAGCACTCTTGGGTGAATCATATTGAGATTTTATTTCCAAATACTTCAAAGTTTCAGTGGAAGTTGCTTTTTAAAAGTGTCCTTTGTCTTTTTATGAAAAATTCAAAATTCAAATTCTACTTGTATAAAGGAGAAAACGATCCTTTTAGAATGACATTGAACTAAATGCATGAATAGTCACAAACAGTGCAATATGACATAAGTAAATCCACAGATGATGGGTTAGTTATCTATCTTGGAAATTTTAGGGAAAAAAAGAGCTTCATTTCTATTTTTTCATCATTTGTTTCTCCAGTGGAAGAAGTAGAATAAGTCACATTATATTTGAATTTTCATTGAAGTATACTTGGTAAATTTTAATTACCTAATTTCCTACTTGGTGACCTTATGCTAAAACCTCAAGCCTTTCTATTTTTCCATGGGACTTTTTCCACATTTCAGTATAGTTTATGGCATGCTCAGAACCTCCAAGTTCCCATCTGGAATGAAAGAGGTCCTCTTGTAGGTACTAAATTGCCCTACTTTACTTTGTATACCATGGAATCCTGATATGTCCATGGCTCATTGAATTTTCAGACTCTAAAGCTCTAAGCCATCCACATGAAAAGTGCAGATAATTGCACTTTAGGAAAAGCTAAAATGGCTAATCTTTAAAGGCCTACTATAGACAAATTATTATCATGGGAAGATGGGAGTCACAAAGGCATAACAGCTCCAGTTCCCTTCTACCTAGACGAAAATGTTAAGTCAGAACAGTTGCTTAGTTGCAGCTACCTGGACGATTTTCCCAGACCTAGCTCTTACAGCAAGATATGAAGGAACTGTTGTAAGATATTCATGCTCATAATTTGCTCCTTTTCTAAGTCTCCAATTTCATCTTATAATTCCAATCTATAAGGCTCAAAGGTACCCTTAAGTCTCCAAGCAGCATAATTTTCTGAACATCTAGTACTACTTCTCCACGCTGATTCTTACCTCTTGCAGGACAGCTATTTTGACTCTCCCATTATCTCCTGTCTTCCAGTGTTACTACACACCTCTCAGCCATTTCTGGTGAAAAGCAGATTATTCTAGGTGACCAGCAGGTTACACACCCATTCAAAGTCAGACAAATAATCTTTACAACTTAAGCTGTGGCAGTTAAAAATTTTCATAGTCTGAGAAAAAAAGGAGAGCGCAAGGTATGAAAAACCTGCTGGCACCAAGAATCTTGACATTTTGCCATGCCAGCAAAGAATGATGAACTACTCCACTAACATGGATCCTGCTTTCCTCATGAATTAATGACTTTGCCTTACCAACATACAAGATTTACAAGTTTATGTTAGTCTTTTCCCAAATTTCAGAGCTAATCCTGTCTGTTCCTCATTACATGTACATTGCTCCAAAAGTAATACCTCCAATTTGTTTCCATAGAAGGCACAAAGACATAAAGAGCACAATAACTATTTGATAAAGCAAATTCTCAGCTACAAAACACTATTGTTAACACAGTCACCAGCATTAGCTGTGTATTCTCACTGGCAATATACAGGAGCCTAAATGCAAAATTCATGAAAATCTTATACAGCAGAAGTGACTCATTGTTTCACAGCTGCTATGACAGCATCATTGTTGAGATGCACCCACCACCTCACTGTGCTCATCTATCTACCACCTGATCTCCATAAACATTAAGCAAGAATCAGTGAACATCCATGAGTGCCATTTTTTTCCATAGTGAGAAATTCAATCACACATGCACTTCATATGCATCTCCATATCAGACATCATTTTGTCAGATTATCACCCAATAACAACGTGTAATAGAATACTGTCAGGAAGGTACAGTGTCTACTGCCTCACCACCAACATCCACTTCCGACGTTGTGAACTAACATAATAAAAGACATTACTTTTGGAGCACCCTTCATACTATATTAAATCATAAAGTAAGTAACATTCCAGTAATGGCATTTAGTTCTAACACAACTGTAGGCAGTCTTTCTCCCCTCTACATCAAATTTGTGCAAAAATTGCTAAGCCTCAGTATTTATATGTAGTGAAAGCTAATCCAATCTACTTTCGCAACTTAAAGAGTCTTCAGAAGCATGAAAAAATATGGATGGAATGGCCAGGGCAAGAAAGCATACATACAACAAGAAAGTGTCACCTGAATGGATCACAATAAATAAATAAATACATGAGATCTTACTCTTATTTTCCACAAGATTAAAAAAACCTCAGAAATAAACAAGAACTCTTCCATACAAGACTCTGAAACAGAGATCATAAGATTTCAATAAAAAATTGGTTATCTAGGATTTCTGGCCACCTTGGATGCAATCTAAACATAATGAATGTGATAATTAACATTTCTGCACTTTACAAAGCACCATTAAAAGTTACATTGCATGAATTTTCATGTAAAAAGCTGTAAAACATACAGTCTTTAAAGCTCATTCAATATTTAGAGCATTTCTAAAAGCAATTATCTATGGAATTCCAAAAATATAATTTCACTTTAAAAAATTAAAATTTAGCCCTGATTATTTCAGACAGCAGCTTTCAAATGGAATCTAAGCACATACTGATAGAAAAGGACAATACACAAGATTGTTTTTTCACACCGGTAAGGTGTGGGGGGTTGGGGGAGGATGAGTCCCAAGGGGCTCTCACTTCTGGCGCAACCCACTCCAGGGACAGCGTCAGGTGGGGAGTTTGACTGGGGTGGTACACCTGTCAAAAACATAACACAGGTGTCTCAAGGCAAGCTCAGGGAGGCCAGAAACCTCCCGTGGAGCAAAAGGGCAAAAGCTCACTTGATCTTGATTTTCAGTACAAATACAGACCATGAAAGCGGGGCCTCACGATCATTCCGAATTTTTGGGTTTTAAGCAGGAGGTGTCAGAAAAGTTGCCAAAGGAATAACTGGCTTGTTGCAGCTAAGAGTTCATAGCGATGTCGCTTTTTGATCCTTCAATGTCAGCTCTTCCTATCATTGTGAAGTAGAATTCACCAAACCTTGGTTTGTTCACGCACTAATAGGGAACGTGAGCTGGGTTAAACCATCATGAGACAGGTTAGTTTTACCTTACCAATGATGTGTTGTTGCGCTAGTAATTCTAAATATAATATAATAATATATAAAAAATATAAAAAAATAATAAAAAATAATTTTATTATCTCACCACTTTGTTATCTCACCACTGATAATCCAAATATATGGTGTTGGGACACCCCTTCCATGAGCCCTTAGAAGTATAACACTGTTTACATGTCAGGATAGAGAAACATAAATGTAAATTATAATAATATTTAAAATGGGTAATTTTCCCTGTGATTTATAATTTGTGCTTGCAAAAAATTCTTTTCCCTCTGTGACAGCTGGAAATCTACTCATACCAAACTGTCACGGAAAGTGAGATGGTGGATCCTGGTCTCAGTCAGAATGGTAGCTCTTAGGAGCTAAACTTTAGAAGATACATACAAGGTGTCAGACAGTGCATGTGACAGCATTTACTATCTATAGACTCCTCTATTACCAACTGCAAGCTGTATTTAGAAATACAGCGCTACTCTGTCTGTCTTTAAAAGGAAAACACGCTAAGTAAACTACTCCAAGAGCTTTCTTAAGATAAATGCATGAGAATCTCGTAGTGGAAAGAAGAATGCAGAGATACACTGACAACGGAAACAGAGGAACTTACAAGTTTCAAAATAATTAATAAGGAGGGCCTTTCAATCTGATTTTACCATTCATTTATTGTCTTTTTCTAGACGGTGTTAACTTACATACACTATACATCCTTGTAATAGTTTGACTTACAGTAAATTTTAAGTACCATAGCTTTAAAACTACATCTTTTAAAACAAGCAAAACGGTCAGTGCAATCTATTATGTAGATACACAAGAGCCCAGATTCCCAGACTCTGGCTGCAATGTGGAAAGAGGAGGCCAAGACACGGTGCGTAGGGATGCAGCCCAGAGAGAGAGCATGGGGCTCTCTGGGGCTTTCTCTGGCTGGGCTCGAGCAACCTCCTCCATGAGAGATATCCCAGCTCCTCTACCCAGAGGCAGTGTGACTGAAGCCCAGAATCTCTTCTCCATGTTTTAAGACCGGGACCGCCAGGTGAGGGCGATATCTTATCGAAAGTGGTGTCCCCGCTCTCCCGACTTTACAGAAACGACATCTTCCTTGGAACCTCAGGCTGTGAGGCCCACACCCCAGGCACCCTTCAGTCGTTACCGCCCCCGGGCTTTCGGTGCTTTAGGAAAGTAATCAAGATGCTTAGCTCTCGTCTTTGTTCAAGACCGCTGCAAGCTAAATACGTTGATTAAATAACATTACTACTTAAACCGTAGTTCTCTGCCACTTTACGGTCATCCCGTGTTTGACACAGGAAGGCTGATGACTACAGTGCCTGGAGGGGAGCTGGGCGCATCGCCTGCTGCTTCGGAAGATGTTCTATGTCCCCCTCCAGGTTACGGCTGGAAACACAACTCAGATACTAAGCGCCATAGAGTGGCTGTAAGGGGAATGCAGGAAGCACCAAGCAGCCCTGCACGTTACCACACCAAGGAGTAATTCTACAAACTGCTCGGCTGCTTAACACTTTCATCACGTTTTCAATTTTGCTGAGATTCTCTCTTAGAAGGACCTGTTCTGTGTCCCAGATAGAAAATGTAAAGCCATGACAGGCGTTTCAAAAGAATACGGAAAGCTAATTATAAGTCCACCGCGAACTCTGAGTCCAGGATATTTCAAGAATTTTCTCTCGTTGCAGCATTTTGCTGCACCGCCTCTCCAGTTCTCTCTCTACCCATGCACTCTGGGAAGGCAGATCTGAAACAATCCAAAGCACCCCCCCCAAAAAAAAGCTTGATTTTAAGCAGTGGGTCAAGTCGATCTTGATGTCCCAGCCCAGCTGCTGAAGCACACACCGCAGCTCCCCAGGAAACAGGAGGGCAGGAGCTCCTCGCTTCCACCCGGGTAGGCTGTGCAGCCTGCTCCTCGTCAGCCTGCAGCATTCTGCCAACCAGCAGGAAAATCGATGAGGCAGGCTTATCTGAAGACCGAGATTACTTCCTCCAAATAGGATGAAGCACTTAATACTTGAGGGTCTGATGAAGACTGGTGATAGCTGAGTCTGCGGCTAGAACGCAAAATCCATTTCTAAGCCTAGTCAACATACTCAGGCCCCAGCTCCTCTCTGTTCAGCAGCTGCCTGGACAAAGCTTTTCTTTCTCACTTCATTAGAGATTTCACCTCAGTAAGAAAGAATCAAATCCAGGCCTTGATAACAAACATTCCTCCCCCCCTCCCCCGAATCCAGGTAAAACAGTCAAGAGTTACTTAAGCTAGAACAATTCTAGCGGGTTTTTTTTGTGTGTGTTTTTTTTGTCCTTAAACTCAGTGCAGCTGAACATTCAGTGCCCCCTGTTGCATGTTTTTCTCTACAGCAGGCAAAGCTGAGGGATTGTTGTATATGACAATCTGCACACAAGAATTTTCCTAAAAGACGTCTTAACTCTGATAGGAAATACCATAAATGGAAAGGAAAAGAAACAACTTCCATGGACAGAGTGTACTCAAATAAACAATCGCAGCATTTACTAAAAGCATCGCAAAATCTGTAACAGTATCCGTAGAATTCTATTCACACATCCTCAAAATGTTAACGAATCCCCACATCTTGTGCTTCATTTGGGAAAGAAACCATGGTGGTGTTAACTCTTCATATGTTGCTGCAAACAAATTACACACACGTGTATATAAATATCAGTTAAAGAAACTATGAGATCTGAGTGTTGATACTGACAAAAGTGATCAGTTTTAGACTCAGTCAAACCTTACTGAATCCATTCACTCCGACGACACTTACCGTTGGCGATCAGTTCTCACCCTGTTGACCACGAAGCACCACGAAACCTTTGCGTTCCCCACGGCTGCTGAAGCACAGGCAAGCAGAGACCCTCAAGGCCTTCCTGCTCTGTTTCTCCACTCCCTTAGTTTAGGCTTTACTTCTGATTTTAAGCACGGGGTCCTCCCATGCCCCGCCCCGGTTCCGTTTGAGTCCTTTGTCTCACCAGTCTTCTTCCTGCATATCACTGCTGGCAGCCCCTGGGGCTCGCATTGTTCTGGCCTGGCGACTCGGGCTACCTGAACACTCGCCTGCGGTGGGTGCATTGCTGGCATGCCTATGCTCAGCTGGCTGTGCCACCGCAGTGTCACCGAGAGCTTGCTGGTTGCTTACGCTGGTGTAGAAGGCTTGTATTCAGGTTAAAAGCAAACTAGTATACTCAACACATTTTTAATAAGGAGATGTTACTGGCTCTGTCTTGGCTGCTGTGCATACCCTCTTGCAGTTTATGTAACTTTCCGTTAATATATGTACTATTAATTAACACGAAACACTGAATGTATGCATTTGTTAACACTTCATATAAGTGATTTCCTTATAGATAAAAAAGCAAATGTGTTACTACAAATTGTAAGATAAATAGTCCTGGAATCAATACATCACATTACATCTTATATTCTGAAACATCAAAAGTAGTCTTGTGATCCTCTTCTTTGTGAAGAAAATTGAAACAATATTATTGGTTTACAGTGGTTATGTTGCTTCTAAACTAGCAGTAGGAAGTAGCAATTGCTTCCCACTAAGGAAAAAGTCTTCTGAGTCAAATATGTGTATGGAATTTCATCAGGCTTCAGCTTGACATGCTTTTTAATGAATACCACTGTAGAGGATCTTCAATTGCAAATTTATGGAGCAAAGTTTTCTATAGAGCTATAGAAACTGAAAATATCATTGGAACCAGAAATAACACATAATAAAGAAAGACCTACTCTGTGCAGATTATTTATGGTTTAGACCTGAAATTATTAATCAGTGGAGCTAGTAATGGGCTTCTCTGAATAGATAGATACTGACCTTTATTTGTCAAAAACTGCAAAGGCAAGAAGTATCTCCTTGTTATTCCTTTGAGATCCAGCCTCAAGCTGGAATTTTTTTTTTTAATGGTATCTATTTTCTGCACAGAATAGTATCAAGTGTCATTACCTTTCATACACATTCAAATCATCTATCTTCTATTAGCACGTATGTATGTGTCTTCTTTCAGTTCATAAGGATTGTTCCTCCCCTGTCCATTGTTTCTACTTCTCTTGTATTACCTAGGAAGGCTGGAATGGCAATTACATTCTTTCTATAAGTGTTCATTGAATTCTTAATCTACAGTCTTCAGAAAATTTTTGAAGGTCAGAGAGTGTATGGGAATATTGACTTTATGAATATATTCATGAGCTTTTTGTGACAAAGTTACATTTAAAAATCATTTCTTTTCTTACTGTATGCTACAGTAGAATATCTGATTTGAGAGAATGTTCTTTCATTTGTGCCCATACAGACAAATGGCAAAGCAAAATGCAGAGTATGCCTAAAATGCAAAAGGTGAGAAAACTGCATATGAATATAGCTCATGACAATAGCACTTGAAAATATAACAGGGATTAGCTATACCATCCCACTAGAGTTTCTGTTGCTAAAAATTTCTATTATCTTCAAAGCAAGTGAAGACATCTCATTTGTGATACACTGGAACACAAACTTTTTTGTTGTTTATTTGTTTGTTTTGTTTTGTTTTTCCTGAAGGCAGGAAATTCATTGTTTATTTTTATTCCTGTTAAGTACAGAGCTCTGCTAGTCTGAAAAACAAAACAGATGCAATCTTGTTTTCTTTCTTTCCCTTCCTTCCTTCCTTCCTTCCTTCCTTCCTTCCTTCCTTCCTTCCT
>JAPSGF010000002.1:1579421-1614208 GCA_035772895.1 Perdix hodgsoniae | reverse complement strand
TCTTTCTTTCTAAGAAAGAAGAAAGAAAGAATAGTTCCCCTGCTGTCATTTTCAACTTGCAGACTAATTAGACTTACAGAGATATAGCCAGGAAAATGAACATAAAATGTAAGGACCTGATCCTGAAAAACCTGCAAACTTCCAGTGCCAGTGAAAGCAATGCCAATTATAGTGGATTTTACTTATTTATTTTTTCCCTCTGGGCCCAATTTCATCTTCCCTGTAAAGGGACCCATGCTGAGACAAAAGAAAATGAAAGAGCAAATATAATCTGTTAAATATTGGAAAGTTCCAGGCAGGTTGAAGTCCTTCATTTCCTTGCAAGCATATGGGCTCTTTTCTTTTCCTTTTTTTTTTTTTTTTTCTTTCCCAAAACAGGAGGATTTATTCAATAACCTACAAACAGTTCTTTTATGTTCTATGAATAAAGATTGACATAGTCTATCATTACAAAATATACCAGGGCTGCTTCAAAAGTAATGCCTCCTATTAAAATAGGAGGCCCACAATGTTAGAGGCAGATGGTGATAGTACGGCAATAGAGACTGAACCTTCCCACCAGAGTTCCATTACATTTTGTTTCTGTGACAGCAGAGAGAGGCACTCTGACAAAATGGCATCTGACATGGAAATGCGTATGAAGCAAAGATGTGTCACTGAACTCCTCCATGCAGTTTTTCTGGCTCCCATTGACATTCATGAATGTTTACTGAACATTTATGGAGACAAAACAGTAGATGCAAGAACAGTGGGGTGATGGAATGTGCATTTCAGTGAAACAGTGGGTCACCTCCACTGGTGAAAATTTTTATGAATTCAGCACACATCGCAGGTGAAAATGCATTGCTAATGTGGGTGACTATGATGAAAAATAGTGTTTTATATATGAGAATTTATTTTTTCAAATAGTTATTGTGCTCTTTGTATCTGTAGTAGTTTCTGTGGAAATAAATAGGAAGCGTTACTTTCAGAGCAACCTTTGTAGAACTTATCAGATTGTACTATATATTTCTAATATTTTTTTGTCTATTCCTAGAAGAAAACTAGCATCTGTAGTGGCTGATATCACTATAGTCATAAAAGACTTATCAGAAAATTGAAACTTAAATGCAACAAAGAATTTCAGAGAAGGAAAAGGGTTTTACAGACTGAGTAGCACTTAAACTGAAAAGATAACATTGGATAATCAAATCTGAAATCCATTATAGCAAAATGTATGCATTTCTTTACATATGCATCATATCTTTCCCAAAACCACATCTTTCAGAAAGGTTTCTGCTTATAACCCTGTGTGGGTTTTTGCTAGTTTGCCTCAGTGGTTAACGTCTTGTTAACTCTTTGGCATTATTTCCAGTGTGAACTTGTTCAGTTTCTAATTAGTGTTCCTTTCGTTGTTGTTGTATTTCTCCACTTACCTAAGAATGGTTTCAGAACTAACATTTTCTTTACAAGTACTTTTCATCTTCAGTGCAATAATCAAGATACTTTTCAACTTCTCTTGGGAAAAGTAACATAAGTTCTTTTAAATGTCTTACTAAAACATGACTTTTTCAACATCAAGTTTCCTGTTTTTCTGTATTTTCTGCTATATTACAATATCTTACCAGAACTGTATGTTTTATTCACATAATTCTAAAATTCATGACATCCATACAAAACAGGGCTGGAAAGATACTAGGCAGTCATCCAGTTCATCCACTGCTCCAGGGCAGGATTAGCTATATACATTTTTGATCCAGGTTTATCTAACATGTTTTTAAAGACTTCCATTGCTGGAGAGTCTCTCACCTCCCTGGGTAATGCTTAGCTATCCATACCACTAAATCTCCTAACTAAAATAGGACACAAGATTTCTTTTAGGACCTGTTAAGACCTTCCTAACACTTAACAAAGCATGAGAATTACTGCCCACTCTTGTTATCCCTTACGGTAACATATTTGATTTTTGCAACAGCACAGCACTTCACACAGTTTTAGATTAAAATTCACAGTAGATTCTGGAGCTCTTTTCTGTAAAATTTATATCCATCTGGTTGTTTCCATCCTTGCATTTGTTCAGATGACTATTCTATGTAATCCTCTCCAGCATTGTCTAAAGAGGTAAAATTACATATAAAATCCTGCATCTTTTGCACATTTCTGCACCTCAGCAGCTCCTTTATGTTGCAACACAGCTTTAAGACTGAGTCCATTTCTTTGCTTTATGAATCCTCAACTCTCACCAGTGGTTCAGGCTTTCAAAAATGTATGTAATCTTTCAGTAAGGCATCTATAACTCCTACAAATGCAAGTCAGTATTCTGTAGTGGGGTGTTGTTGAATCTAGTCAATAGTAATGGCTCTTAAATTCTGCTCCTCTGAAGCATTTAGGTGCATTATTCAGAATTATCACATCTGTGCTTTTCTTAGAACTATCACATTCTCAGATTACTCACATACTGAGAGCTTAAAATTTTTGGTTGATGGTAGGTGCTACATTCTTTGAGAAATCAAAGAGAGATATTGCACTCAGCAAAATATTTATGTACGTATTGTGGATTTTTTTATCAGTACGTAACAGTGGAAAGAGTGATATAATTGAGAATGAACTATAACTTAGCATTTTGGGAACATAAAAAAAGTGAGGTCTGATGCTATAAATAAACTGACATGAAAAATCTATTCTGATATCTTCATAGAGTAATTTGCAATATCAAGTGCCAAGTTAACTACTGGAAAGCATAGTATCTATTTTCTGTACAGGTTCCTTGAAGAATATCAGATAAATGTGTCATCCACCACTCCTCTGTAATTTACTGTAAAATTATTTAAAATCAGATGAATTAATCTGCAAGTATACTAAAAGTCTGTTGATAAACCAGTTAAATTGCCGTATATCACATATTTTGCAAATTTAGCACACATTTTATTTATTAAAAACATATTAGAAATAATGTTCCTGACATGAACCAGATGTCCTAAGACATGATGGACGTGGTTGATTTTAAAATGTTAACAGCCTGCAAAATAGAATCAGCTATCATAGCAAGTACAGTGAATATGTTAGAAGTGAAGGTAGAAGAGGATAATTTTGGAGCATGTGGTCATGAACAAATTCAGATATTGCTAAACTAGTGGAATAATGAAATATTTGTCAGTAACAAACCTCTTGTATTTTGGAAAAGCCATGTTTGAGAAACCAAAAATTGGTGAAGTCAGCAACATTTGCATTAAAGACAGAATACAGATGAGGCAAGAATTACATTTATTCAAAAGTACAAATACAATCTATTGGGCTTCCACTCTTACTAAGCATGGATGGAATAAATGGTTAGAAAGGACTTTCGTGAATTTATAAACCCCTTTAATAAACAGAATACTTAAAATGAGAAATGAAGAAGGATGGACATACAATTGGTTAACAGATATGTTCTGTACTATAGAAAAATTTCAACATGCTAAAGATTTAATGTGGACATTATTCATAAAATTAAAACAAATAGCAAAGGGTTGAGGTTTTTTGTTTGTTTGTTTGTGTTTTTGTTTTTCCAGTAAAGACAAATGCAGTGTTACAGGACTATTATTATTTGTACTGAAGGCAAGACTTTCACTTCAGTTTTGCTTAAAGACTATGAAGTTCATGAAACAATGTGTAATAAGAATGTCAGGACAAAAGAACACAGTAACAGATTCCAGGTTGCTAGCAAAACTTTGCTTTCTCTGAAAGTACAAGGGACCTTGAATGTTTTTAAGCTGTTGATACTGAAGTAATTTGTGAATGGAACTTGAGTTGAATGGAAAATGCCATAAACAAATATGAACAGTTTTTGTAAATGTTGTTTTATACAATCAACTAAATACTTATTTACAGCCTTCCAATTATTACAGTGGAAATATTTCACATTTACAAACAATGGATGTATGAGTTTTTTTGGAAGTTGACACTACCTTGTGGTGGGAATATGTTTACATTATGTCAACTATTATTTCAATTTTGGAACATGTGAGAACAATACTTACATCCTGAATGCAAGTGAAATCTTGGAATCACCTGTTACAGATTCTAAAAGTTTACTAGAAATGTCCAAAAGAAGGGAGTGAATGAGATTTTCTGAATTCAAAGCATGTCCTTCCTCCCTTCCTCCCTTCCTCTCTTCCTCCCTTCCTCTCTTCCTCCCTTCTTCTCTTCCTTCCACCTGCCTTCCAGGAGAGGATACTAGAAAATCTGGAGCTGTAAACTGAAACAGCACTACCCTATGGTACTCATAGGAATGTCATATGTATGGTAACATCTCTTCTAGAGGCCAAATTTCTGTTGGTTTATGTTGCCAGTTCTGTAGTTCTATCAAACAGACAAATTTTTCTATGCCTAGCTAAACTTCTTTTTAACTGTCATTGCAATTCCAGCCGTATTATACATGAATAATATAACTGAAAATTCTGTTGGATTTTTGGTTCTTTTTTTTTTTTTTTTCTCTTGTAAAGCTAAAGTTTCTTCAAAACCCAGCTAGAGTAGAATCACTGTTGAAAGTATCTTTTCCCTTGAGAAACAGGGAGAGATTAAACAACCTTTTGTTCAGCTAGAGTCTATGTCAGAATGCTTTGTTTTACTATAAGAGGAAACTTTGTTCAACATGTAGGTTTTAGCAAGTTTTTCAGTTTGAAAGAATATTTCTGGAAGTATAGAATTCTTTTCTTTAGCTCTTAAAAGGAGCCAAAAATGTTCTTTTCATTATTTGGGTAACTTCAGACACCTTTTCTGTGAAACAGCCCTCTCATATACTCACACATATACATTTTACTGATAACTCTGAATTTATTTTATCAAAAACTTCTTGGGATGCTTTTGTAATACCTTTATGTGCCATGTTATTCAATATCGTGCATTTTCAGTAGCGAAACCTAAGGTTGTTTCTTCAGTATGTATTTACAGATCTACATGAACCATTTCATCACAGAATCATAGAATTGCAGGGGTTGGAAAGGACCTCAAGAGATCATTGAGTCCAACTCCTGTGCTAAAGCAAGTACCCTACAATAGGTCTCACAAGCAGGTATCCAGATGGGTCTTGAATATTTCCTTAGAAAGAGGCTCCACAATTTCTCTGTGTAAACTGTTCTGGTGCTCCATCACCCTTTCCGTAAAGTTCTTCTGCATGTTTGTATGGAACTGCCTAAGTTAAAATTTTAGGCCATTACTCCTTGTCCTATCGCTACACATCACTGAGAAGAGTTTGGCCTCATCCATTTGCCTTGCATCTCCTTTCAGATATTTATAAACATTAATCAGATCCTCCCTCAGTCTTCTTTTCCCCAAAGCTGAGCAGACCCAGGTTACTCAGCTTTTCCTCGAAAGGGAAATGCTTCAGGAATTGTCCCTGCCTATGTTAGGGAGAGTGGAAAGAGATTATCTTAAAGGCCCCTTCCAACCAAAACTATTCTATGATTCATTATTCATTATTTATTTTATGTTTCTGGTCCACATTAAATTACAGTATAGATTCCAGTGATAGTCACAGCAAACTATCCTTCATTTATACCTGCGAATGAATGTTCCAAGGAAATGAATACGCATTCTGCATTCTAGTTCACCATGCTGCAATTCGTGTATGTAGCCCAAACCATAGATCCAAATTCTGATATACGTGCTGAAATTCATACCTAATTTGTTACTTACTGTAAGACTACTTACAGTAAAAATCTGGAGACTCTAATCCCGCAGATAACTTTCTACTTGCTTATAAATCCATCCCTAAAAATAACTGCCTCAGGACAAATGAAACTGATCAAAATTGAGAATTCACACCCTCTTCCAAAAATGAAAATCTTTCAAATTTTGAATATATATATATACATACAAAAGAGTCCACCAGCTATTGTATCATATACTGAAAATTTCATCATACAAAGATGATGAGGGTCAGCAGACCTTAGACAAAGGAAAGATACTGCATTGCATGATTAATAGAACAGGCATATCACTGGTTAGAGAAAATCCTATGGGAAAAAAATATATATCTCGAGTTTGTGGCAAAACGATAGCTGAAATAAAAAATATATTTTGTACATAGGTAGATATTTTAAGCCAGCACATTCAGATTTCAGAAGTTGATCATATATATATATATTTTTTTTAGTAAACTTCATAGTTTATTTAGGCTCTTAAAACTGAGTTTCAAAGAACTGCTACAAAGAAGAATGAAGAAAAACCTAATGATTTCTATCAGCAGTGGAAGAGGAAAACATTGAATTGTATCACTCAGAAAAAGAGTACAGGAGTGCAAATGCATTTAAGCAAGAGAAAAATATTTCATTGTTCCTTTTACCACTTAAAGCCTATAGAAAATAAATTGTGTATAAATTTCAAAAGACACATACATTTAAGAGGGAATGCTTCAAGACATCTGTGATAGAAATTCGTCCCTGACTTTCTTAACCCTCCTTGCTTTGCTGCTGCTGAACAGCCCACTTACTACATACTCCAGATCTCATATTCTGGGTTGTGACTTGATAGTGTATGTGTTAGAAATGTAGAGACAACAGTGACTTGATTCTATGTAGCAATGTAAGTGAGGCATCCTGGGATACATTCATACCTCAATCAGTAAGAATTCAATCAGAAGACAGTTAAAGACTAATTTTTAAGTAAATATGTAGACAATGCTTTTGGTGAAGTCAATAAGAACAATCATATACATCTTATACAAATTGTTTTTTGAATTTATGGATAGATTTGAAATAACTAAGAAAAGCATAACACAATCTATAGGTTAAATCTCAGTTCCTTATGTAAATATTTATTATTGTTAACAAAAACAACTGTATCATCTAATTTACATTTAGATCTAGTCTTGGAGGAAAAAAAAAAAATCTTTATTTATGACAAAGCAGCGCAATAGTACCCAGTCCAAGTGGTGATTCACTCATTAAATTAGCTGCATTCAGAATGTCCAATTTCTCATTTCACATCTTGTTCAGAATATATTTTTGTATTTTCTTCTAGTTAAAAGATATTTTTGTAAACATACACAAAAAGCTCTTGTGCTTATTTTAGTCTTGTTCTACTTAAAGATTATTTTCTTGCAAAATCATTAAATTGGATAGATTATTTTCTCTTTTGTTACATGATCATCATTGATACTAACAAGTACATTAACAGTGCAATTCAATATACAGTGATTATCACAGCATTTTTTACTATTGCTACTTACTAATTAACATCATTCTGTGGTTGTTCCAACACAGAAATGGAATTTATTTTCAGGTCTCAAGAAGCTTAAAGAACTTCTTCATTCTGATTTGTATGGATTAGAAGACCAATGGAATTTTTTCTTAGTGAATAGCAGTTCCTGTCACAAGCCCACCGGCTGCTAAAGTAGCAGATTTTCTCATTCAAGCATTGCAAAGAAATTGAAGAACTAGGTACTTGTAAAATTGCAGGACAGTGACCCTTTCAGCAGTTTAAGTCCTTTGAAGTCAGACATACAGCTTACAGAAGTTCTTGTACTTCTCTAACTCATTCACAGGGTACAGCAAATATTTCTTCTTGTGACAACTCTGCACAGGAGAAAATCTAAATCCTGAGATGGTATCTAGGCAAAGATGTGGCCACAGTCCATTGGCTTCCCTACCTATAGATTTTATAACTCCACAGAAGAATCTTTTTCAGAGATTGGCAGGGCCATCCAAGCCTGAATCTACTAATTCTCTGAGACCATGGGATGATACTAGAATGAAGTTTGGGATTTACTATCTATGCACACTGTAGTAACTGCCATAGACATATCTAGTAAGCTCAATTATGTTGAAATGCTGAAGCTGGTTTTAAGAGGACATTTTAAGAAGACTGTCATTTGGCCATTTGCCAGCTAACTTAAGCTGTTCTCAATCAGCAAGTGCGATACAACTGCTCCTGCTGTCTGCATTTGCTGGCCTTTTCTCTAGGTTTTTTTGTTGTTGTTGTTGTTTTTTGTTTGCTTTCTTCTCTCTGTGTGTTTATTACTCTACAGACCAGAGTCCCTTGCCTTAATGCTCACAACACAGTAGCTTGTTTTGCTCTGCTGTCCTGAGAACTTCCATCAGTAATGTTGCGAATCACACAAGAATGATCTGACATGAGGTGAACTAGCAGGTTTAAAACACAGAAATTGAGATAGTTTTTAGTTTTTTAGAGTTATTGAATTGCAGAACTTTTTGCATCAGGATACATGTCTCAAAGACTGTATGCCAGTTTGTTAAAGAATAATGCAGGTGACTCTTCGTGACTGAAAATTCTGTTATGTGCTGCTGGTGGACAAGAGTGGAATTCCGGTGGGACTGTGTCCTTCCAGAAGTAGTTCTGCAGAATGGCAGAGGAAGAAGAATCAGCTGCAGTACTGCCAACAATGATATAAGCACATCTGTAGATGGTCTTCCAAAGAGAATAGCAGCAGCATGAATTCTATGATTCTATGCAGAATGAGTCTATCATTCTATGATTGTATGTATTTGTGAGTCTAGAATGTATCTGGATAGTTTCAGGCAAATACCTCATCAACTGATCTCAAATTCAGCTAATCAATGATTCATGTTATGTTATTTCTGTTTTATGCTTTTACAAAAGTTTTAATCCAAAAACCAACTTGGCTGCACTGTAGAATGTACTAATAAAAGCACAGCCAGCAGGTCCAGGAAAGGCATCCTTCCCATTTTTGATACTTGCATAATCACATTTGGAATACTATATACTCCAAAAATGTAAGATATTTATATGCTGGAGCAAGAGTACTACAATTTTCAGCATATAGAGTACATAACATATGAGAAGAGGTTAAGAAGCTTAGTCTTTTCATTCTAAAGAGGAGAAGGCTCAAAGGAGACCTTGATGTGTATCTAATCAAGAGATCTAATCAAGAGAGAAGACAGAGTGACAGAGCAAGACTCTTCTCAGAGATGTATGGCAGTACAATGAGACATACTAGGCACAAGCTGGAACCCAGAAATGTAGAATTAGATATAATAATGAAACTCTATAACATATGTAAGTAGAACTGTACGGAGCAAGGTTTGAGTTACTGTATGCACTATCTTCTAGATCCTTCTAAATTTAAATTTACAAAAACAACTGTAGTTCATTTTTTTCTGCCAGTGTCTTGCTTGGTGTTAGTTTAAAGAAAAGATATATTATTTTCATTAATGCTCTTGTGAAGAACATTTCATGAAAGAGCCTTTTTTATGTTCTGTTCAGTGCTGTTCGTTACCTTCAATTTGATCAAGTGGCTCATCAGATGAGACAGAAGAGTGGAGTTTTTTTATTTATCCCTGATCTGGTATGGGATAAGGGTAGTAATTTTATTTGCTTCATTTTTCCAGGGGGAAACAGAATGAAAGACTTATTAAAAAAAAAAAAAAAAATAGAGCACGAAGTGTTAAAGGGAAAAAAAACAACAAACTTTTTTCTTTTTCCTTTTTCACATTACTGAAAGTAGTGTCATGTGAGATACATAATGAAAGCTTCTTGGTAATTCTTTTATTATTAAAGATACTAGAAACATTGATTCTGGGTTTTATGTAGTCCTTTAGAAACAGACTTTTTATAAATAGCATGTAGACGGCCATGGGAAAAAAGCTTGGATTCTATCACAATATTGTCTGAGCTTACCAGTAAAGTTAGGCCTGTATGTTGATGGTGACAGTACCAAAAGCAATAACAGGTCCTCTGTTGCATCACACATTGTAGAATGATCACACCTTTGCCATTAAACATGTGGTATACGTACAGTGTTATAGCTGGATAGTTTAAAGGTGTAACTTGAAATGTTATGTCAGATAAATGTTGGAAGGTTTGCAGGTCCTTATTCTTATGTGTAGAATTTCTTGTGTGCTCCAAGTTAATCTAATAAATGATATTCTCTATGCAAATAATTAAAAACAAATCTAACAACAAAAAAAAATCCCATTGGATTATAAATACACAAGTAATCATTAAAACCTTGGGCAGACTCCAGGAGTAACATGCTTAGATGAACCAAATCAGGCTCCTTGATGGCCACCTAAGAACAATATTTTGTTTGGTTGGGCAACAACTTTAGTAAGATGCTAGGACTGTCCTACTAGAAACTGTCAGTTTGGGGAATATCAATTTGATCCCATGAAGCCAAGGAAGAAAATAAACTGGAAATGTTTCAAGTCATTATTTGAGTATATCCATAGCAAAGCAATTTTTGAAATTTCCTCATAGAGTGAAGCCCATTCTGTATTGAATTGTATCTGTGCAAGGGCCCTACATATTAGTGCTCAGAACTGAAATTCTAAAAATGGGCATCGAAATGAGGGTCCTTTTCAATGTGGGGTATTCTGTGTTTCTGTGTAGGACCAAAAGCATTTTAACTCATTCTAAGGATACAGTCGTCATCAGTAACAATTACCATGATTTAGCAAGAATTAATTTCTATGCTACTGAACAACTTAGCCCTCTTGAGCATTTTTATATGGCAGCTTAATAAATAATGATTTTCTAATGGTTCACATTGTGCTGCTCATCCAGAATTCAGGAGAGACCCTTAGTATTCAATCATATTAATTCCTGCTTCCTCCCTACTTTTTATGTTAAGCTGATATAAAGTTGATATCTTCCCTGTATGCTAATATACCTCCTTCTCCTTGAAATCTTTTAACCTGTGTGATGCCTTTCCCCCCACTGTTCAAAGGTAATTCATTACTTTTTTACTTTAAAATTCTAAGAACTGAAACAAGCTTATAGACTTTACCTTTGAGGTCTGATTCATTTCCCTTTTTATCCTTTATTTTTTTAATAGCCTTTTCAGCAACATAGTAATCTTTCCTGAAGGATTCTTTTGGCCTTCTAATCCTTTTTATACTCATATTCTTTTTGTAACTGGTGAACTAGTTCAGGTAAAAGACATTTTTTTGTTCCATTAAAAAACAAAGTATTAATCTCAAAATCCTTACTATCTAAGTTTAGCTTCTTTTCCTATGTTCATTTACGAACTGCATGTCTTAATGTCCTTAGAAATTAGCTACATCCTCCCCTTCTGCCTGTTTTCAACAGAAGGGAAAATTTGAGTAGTGATAATCCAGAAAAGCCCAAACATTTAGGGGAAGTACTTCACACTTTACTTTGGAGGGTGGTATTAGGGGCAGTAATCCTTAATTTACTATGCAATTTGCAATTATTTCTCTTTTTACTGTTCCATCCACTACTCTTCCTACATTCAAGACACAAATATGGCATATGAAAAGATCTGTGAAACAAGTACAACAGAGGTCTGAAATGTATTTTCCCTAATGCAGGTATGAAAGGAATACTTCTGTGATCTTTTGGAAATAGAAGGCAACAGTATTAGAACTGTTTTCCCGACCATGCTATTCATAACATTCAGCTAAGATGAATGTCTACCAGCAATTCTCACTGTTACTTTCTTTCTTGTAAGTCTTACAAAGCATCTGAATTTTTTTTTTTAGTCATTAATCTGAAAGTAAAGGTAAACTTCAGTTTTAAAATCATAGCATTTCCAACCATTCCTTGGAAGCAAGACAAACTTTGGAAGCATTTCTAAGAGTTATTCTCTAAAATGAATTCTAAGAATGAAAGGAAAATTCACGTAATGCATGTCTTTATTCATGGCATATATTTTGAGTCTACAGACCTTTCCCTGAAGCTCATTCATGATCTAATTACAATATTTTTTTGTATGAACAATAAGGATGGATACTTCTGTGTAATATGATGTACTTTCTTATAATTACAGCATTTAACTACGTTTATATATTGCTGGTAGTGTGGATTGTTTTTAAGCTTTTATAACTCACTCTAGAATACTGACTGGGAACTCAATACAAAATCAATTTTCTAAGTTCCTTGAGCACTTCAAACAAAGACATATATAAACTGGGATAACTTCAGATGGAAACTGATTTTTAATTACTTGCCTAGACACAGCTCCCAGTGTTCATCTGAGAGTTTTGTTTCAGCAAGGGGAATAATATCAGGAGAATGTTTGTGCATACATAGTCCTGAAATGAGCTAATGTATGTTGTAATTTGTACAGATTGCAGAATCATCTTTATTTTTCTGTTCTACTTTGCACATTTCTCTTTATCTACTCTAAATATGACTGGAATACTTACCCTCAAAATAGTTATTTTATTTGGCAAGGGTCACCATAGAAAGTAGCTCCCAAAGGCACAATCAAGGCTTTACAGATAGGAAATTTCCTCTGAGCTCATTAATCCGTTAAACAAATGGGAAAGATAATAAGCTGTAGTCTCTCAGCTTTGCTGAAAGAAAGTAGAACATGTTCTCACTCTTCATTACTAGCCAGCAACACCAAGTAGCTTTAACTGGACTTGACACTGGAAGTATAATTCAACACATTAATTTTATCTCAACATATAAAATTAGCTTACAACCAGCGTGCTTTATATACCAAGAGTTCATATTATAATATACACCATTTTTTATACCATCCTCCTCTTTTGTGAAGCATGAATTAGTGTGTCACGAGTCAGCAGTCTCGTGCAATATTCAAGTGAAGAGAATTTGTTTATATCCGCTGTCTTTCTCTCCAGCTCATTTATTACACATCCTACCCTGAAGATGTTTTTAATTAGTTGATAAGAATGGCAAATAATAAACTTCATGAACATTTTATTACAGTGTATGAGTATTAATTGTTGCCAATTCATCAACCCTAAAGCACATTAGTACTGCAAAGAGATTTATTTTATCTGCTCTATATTTATGAGTACAATCTAACTTTCTAAATATTAGTAAACAAAAATATCTTTTGAATATTAATTTCAGTTTTTTCATTCTCCTATCTCAAAATGGCCTTAAATACTATCCTATGAAATGTTTTGTTTGTTTGTAATTGAGCTAAAATTATGTCTATGTGATTTAGCTAGCTTTTGACTTTTTCAATTACTCTACTGGTAATTCATAGGACTCTCATCCATATTCCAACTGAAATTCAATTATTTATCCCAAAATTTCCTCTTTACCTCCTCCATTCCTCTTTTTTTTTTTTTTTTTAAACTGGTGCTGTAGACACTATCTTGTACCCAGTTTGTTATGTCCATTCTAAATTTACTTTATTAGTCCTGTGTGCATCATATTAAGCATAGGGGCAGATGAATGGAACACTGTGACCACTGAAGAAAAAGCCATGATCTGGAAAGCACATGCTATGTATACATAGTAGAATGGGAAACTGTATATAACCATCACTCCAGTTCTTCATTTAATCCTTTCTACACTAGCCTGAAAAGTGAGAATCATTGACATTTGTAGAAGGAATTAGAAGTAGATGGAAATGCAGGATTTAAACCCTAGCTAGAAATGGTTAATAAACATGTTAATTTAAAAGGACTTTATTTTTACAATAGGGAACAATACTGAAGAGAGGGTTTTCTTCTTTTAAGTTGAATCTTTCAGTAAAGAACATTGTTTTGACTACAGTGGAAACCTTTTATAAAGCATAAAGCACTTCACATTGCGTTAAGCCTCAAGCTGCAGACATTGGAATAATAAACTCATAGATGGCCCAATGAGGGGACAACTTCTATGCAGTTTTCAAAACAGACAATAACATTTACCAACAGTAGGTCATGTCATGCAAAGAGAAAGGAGAGACTGTTGACAGCAATCTAAACTGATTTCCTAGATGAATTGGACTTTTTGTTTAATCTAGTTACCTCTTTAGTGAACCCAATAGTTACTGTGTCAAAGCTGTGTTTTCATAGAATCATAGAATGGCTTAAGTTGGAAGAGACATTAAAGATCATTAATGTTTCAACCTCCCATCACAGGGCAGGGTCGCCAACAACTAGATCAGGCATCTAACCATCCAAGCTTGTAAGTGAATGCAAAATGTTCCCATAATCCAAAGTAGTCTGATTTCTCTTATATTTTAGTTTACTTTTTTTTTCCTAAAACATCCATATACGTTGTTAGTTGTATAGTGACTCACTTGAATTTCCAGAACAATGCTTTTGGGGGGAAATTTTGCCTTTGGGGCTTTACAAAAAAGAACATGGAAACCAACTCACAGTGTGACTTTTTTCTCTTCAGAGGATGTCGAATAACAGTTTCTATACCAACAGGCTGACTTTTGCCTACAACAGTGTCTAGTACACTTATATAAAACTCAGCTGTAAAATATCATTTTATTTTTCCTTGTAGTGTTTTCAAACCCTCCATACTGTGCACAGGAAGAACTCCAAAACAGATGCCTAGTCATCTCAGCCTAGATTGTGCTGTGTTCCTCCCAGATGGTTTCTCAACTCAGCTTTTACAATGACAATTTATTTATTTATTTATTTTTTACTTCTAACCAGATCCTTACAGCACTTCTTCGAGCAGCAGGAAAAGTTAGCAACATAAATATTTGTTGACCATGAAAAGCATTGCAGAGTTCTTCCACAAGACAAAAGTCATTCCACAGTAAAGGTAACTGTCTTCAAGAAATGTATTTGCCAAGGAGGTGTGTTATGCCTGACAAAGCAATACTCTTTTCTTGAGTATGGTCTTTCCAAAATAACTTTCAGGCATTCCCTGAAATAACTTCATTAGAAATATAGTACATCCTTTATTGATAGCCTTACTAAGTTAACTGCTTATACAATTGAAATTACTACAATATTTATGTTTGAAATATCTTTCTAATGTACAGCAATTTTTAAATGTTTGCAGCCTTACAATCTCCCTTGGGTATATATACTTGAAAACAAGTTCTATGCCTCAGTATTCCTTCTCTTCTTTGAAAGAAAATCATGTGTTGTTCATTTGCAGCAGTGCAAGAGGCTGGGAGCAGAAGGTTCTGATAATGCCCTGAACTTGTTTTTTCAGCAGTGCAAGCAGAAACTCCGTGCAAGCTATTCTCCCTCCAGCACTGTGACATAATTAACCCACGCTTTATCCATGGGTCCTTGCTTTTCTAACCTTACCGATACACAACTGTAAGGGCATGTCACAGCCCTTCCATTTACACCTTATACTAATGTCTGGAAGAAATCCGAGCATAATTTATTGCTGTTGTAAACACTGTGTGATACTTTATCCATTAAGTCTGTTCATAGGCTTCTCTATCGTTATATATCAGTTCTAGCATGAGTTTACATTCCAGTAAGCAATTTGTCTGATCTATTTTGAGCTATACTAATGCTCAAAAATATTCATCCAAGACAGTACTTTCCTCTGAGTAATTCTAAGTAATACATAAAAAGTCTGGCAACTAATGTTACAAACACATAATAAGTATCTTTGTGCACAGCTGTTGGGATTAAAGGGTATTTCAAAGCCATCAGCATCAGTGCACAGTAAATACTCTTTTAATATTGAATTGAAAAATAGATTAGAACAATGAATGGCATTCTTAAAATAGTCATGATCCTTCTAATTAGTGCACAGATCGTTTAATGACATTCACATATCTTCCTTTGTGTTAACAGCGTATAAGTTCAATTATACCAACCCGTTGATATGTATTTCACTAAATCTTATAAACTGTTTTTATAATGGAAATCCATCACAGATCACACAGGAGTGAACAGGAGTGTCTCAAAGTGCAGTACCTCATCTGCATAACTGTAGATAAGTTACATATTAACAAGCTTATTGAAGTCTGGAATAATGATTTTGCATAGTAAACAACAATGTCTTGTATACATTGCTATCCCACTGTTCTTAGTTATGTCATGAACTATATATGTGTACTCTAATGAAGGTGATTTCTCTGTAATTTAAAAGGCTACCGAGAAAAGAATAAATAAATAGAATCTCTAGTTTGACTAATTATTTTGCATAAAGGTACAACTAAGTGTAGAAAGAAGCTCACAAGTGCCTTAGCCTCAGTTAAAGGAAAAAGCAAAGTGACTAGCAGTAACTTACAAATCTGTTTGGTTACAAAGCAGTCACACTTTTGTTTCTTTTACAGGAGAAGTGGTATAGTTTATTGGACCATCTGTTGGAGTTACAAAGAAAGAAATGAACTTTTAGCAGAGATCTGAAATAGATGTAAACAGCTAAAGTACATCGGAACAACCATTTTTAATTGCATTTAGTTAAGTAACCAGACAATTTCAGAAAATAGGATAGTTAGTGCAGGAGAATGGTAGCTAGGGGTGATAAAATCTCTTGACTTGTGAGAAAGAGGCAGAAACAGGCTGTTAATCACTCTGAGGCCAAAATATTGTATGGCTTTTTTTTTCTCTCCACAAAATCTATTTCCTCATCATTCTATTAAAAATATTACCTCCCTCTGGAAACTTACCTCACTTATATCCTTTGACCATTACAGCTTCACAACACTACACTTCTGATTGATAGTTTAGTCCACAGAAGAAGCATCTATCATTTGCTCTTTGGCAGATATTAAAAACCAGTAAAGCTATAAAAAAATCCTTATGAATCTGTATACAACATAAAACCTAAGCTAAATCAGAGCTCAGAACCTAAGATATTACCATTGTGATCTCCTACAAGAATAACCATACTCTTTCAGCTGCAGGGAAATTACAGCATGCTCAGTTATAAAACAGAGAGAAAACAGAGAGTTTGTGTTATTTCAGAACAAAATATGTTAACTAGTAGATTTGGCATAAACTCTATAAATATATAACTTAGGCCCTGAACAACAGGGCCTAAGTCATTTAGTCATTGTTCTTATCTGGAACACAGGACATTCTGCTGGAATGGGAACTCAACCTGGATTTTTCATTTCTAGGTGCGTGTTCCAGTCGCTAGTCTATTAAGAAGAGTACCAGTATTGTAGGCTTTATATCTCTACCTTTGAAATAAGTTTCCTAACTGTTTATTTCTCTCTTACCAAAATCCTGAAAGAATATAGCATTTTAGACACATTCCTGTATTTGATGTTTCTTTATACTTTGATCTAAATCGCTGCTAGTTAGTTCTACAAAAACTTGCCCACTTTGCCCTTATAAATTGCTTTTCACTGGTTCACTTTTGCATTCTGTTCACTTGAAGACCTACAGTCTATGAGAAGTAGCACACTTTATTCTGTCAGTATATATTTTAAAACAGTGCTTCTCTAGTACAGGTTAAAAAAAAAATAAGGGTTTTATAGGTATTCACTGTAGTTCTGATGCTTTGCTTATTCAAGTCAGCCAGTTCCTATTGATTTTATAGTACAGTCCAAAAATAATATGCCATCTCACTAGATGCATCTACAGCATTGGTGTAGATTTTGAATATGATGTTAGCAGCAGAGAAGGACTAAAGCAAGAGGTTTAGGTTAAATTCTTATTTCAAATGAGGAAAACAGTGGCTAGGTCAGATCTTGGTCCAGCCTGGTCCTGAATGTCTCCAAGGACTGGGCTTCCATTTTGTCTCTGGGCAACCTGCTCCAGTGCCTAACCACCCTTATTGTAAAAAACTTATGTCCAATCCAAATCTCCTCTCTTTTAGTTTGAAATCATTTCCCCTTTCCCTATTACTACTGACCCTGCTAAAGAGTCTGTCCCCTTCCCTCATATATCCCCTCTTTAGATACTGCAAGGCCTCTTCTCAGAACCTTCCCTTCTCCAGACTGAACAGCCCAATCTCTCTCAGTTGGTCCTGGTAGGAAAGGTATTTTATTCCTTGGATCATTTTTGTGGCCCTCCTCTAGATGTGCTCCCGCAGGACCAGCTCTCCTGTACTGAGGTCTCTACATCTGGACACAGTACTCCAGATGAACTCTCACCAGCCAGGAATAGAGGGGCAGGATCACCTCCCTCAACCTGCTGACCATAGGTGTTTGGTTTTTTTTTTTGATGCAGCTCAGGATACAGTTGGCTTTCTAGGCTGTGGGGTCCATTCCTGGCCAATGCCCAGCTGGACATTCACCAGTACCACCAGGTTCTTTTCAGCAGGACTGTACTTTAGCCTTATAAATCCCAGCTTGTATTGATAGCAAGGGTTACCACAACCCAGGTACAAGACCTTGCACTCGAATTTGTTGAACCTCCTAAGGTTTATCTGAGCGCACTGCTTAAGTCTATCCAGGTCTCTCTGAATGGCATCATATCTCTCAGGCATGTTAACTGCACCACACAGCTTGATGTCCTCTACAAAGGTGCTGAGCATGCACTTGATCTCACTGTTGGTGTCACTAATGAAGATGTTAAAGAGCACTGGTCCCGGTACTGACCCCTGAGTGACACTATTTGTTACCCATCCCCATCCAGACACTGAGCCATTGACCACCACTCTCTGTGTATAAATAACAACCAGTTCCTCATCCATTGAACAGTCTACCCATCAAATGTGTACCTTTCTAATTTGGAGAGAAGGATGTTATGGGGGAATGTGTCAGAGGGCTCACAGCAGTGGTTCTTCCTTTTACCACTGATGCAGTTATGTCACCAAAAAAGAAACAAGGTAGGTCAGGCAGGATTAGCCTTTGGTGAAAGCATGCTGGTTATCCCATATCACTTCCTTAAACAACACAATGATCTCTTAATATTTGGTTCTACAGGCAATCCATATTTCCCAGAAGCAAGCAAGCAAGCAAGAACAGCAACAACAAAAACACAGTGAAGCTTTAGCTTTTTCATTTTGTCTCAGTGCACCTATATAACTCACTGCAAATGTCACCTTCTCCATTTAAACTTTCAAAGGCTTAAGATTCTCAATCCTCAAGCAGTTGAGTTCTAAATTAACCAGATGAATTTTGGAATTCCCTTCAGCTGATGTGGATTCTGTAGATCATTCCAGACTAGTGATATCTGATATAATCAATTAGTCAAGCTGCTAGGGCAATGTGCTTCATTCCATCACTGCCATATTTTGCCTATTCCACTGTTATCACTGAAGACATTTGTCTTCTTAGTACAGCCCAAAATTATAATGACTATCGTGATTCATTTTAAAGATCCCTACCATATTTTGCAGTTTGAATACATGTCAGTCCTGAATATTTAATACTGTGATGTATAATTCATTTAATTGAAGTCCGTTTGATAAGCTATTCAGAATTGTACTTCTGTTGTTTTCCATGCATTTTCGTACAACAAACTGCTCACAAGAAAATATGAAACTTTGCAAATAGAAAAGATTTGGTAAACACAACAAAAACGTATATTTGCTGAATTCCATATGCTAGACATTTCTGTTGTGTGGCCAAATTCAGAATGAGAAATTAAGGTATTGTCTTCACCTATCCAATATACACGGCACAAAGAAATATCATAATTCCTATGTCCTGCACATATGATCGTACTCAGCTTTTCATTACAAATCTGGTGAAGGAGTACTTCAGAAATGAAGATTAGAAATATGATATGATGTGTAACCTAGTTCAATAAGAGGTCTTTTAAAAAGTGGTTGAATCAGGGTTTTCATTTCAAAACATTGTTTCCCTCCAGTTCTTAGGCTTGTGTCATAAAAATAATTACACTCCTTTAACAGATATTCTTAAAACTTAGAGCAGTGTACAATGTGCAATTTTACTTTGTTTATAAGCTGATTTCATTTTAGATTACTTTAGATATAAAGTCAGTGAGAATATAAAAACCTTTTCTCATGTTTTCAAAAAAAGTAAGTTCAATCCACACAACTTTCACAGAAAACCTGTCTATTACAAATAGCAATTTACTTGTTTACTTAATCTGATCACTGTCATGATTAAAATAGAGGATAATAAAAATTCAAGATATAAAGAAAAACAAATTAAAAACAAATAGGCTGTTGTCCTTTACCATTACTTGGAAATTCTCCTCTTCAACTACTTTCTATAATTAATTTGAGATGTTACTTAGTTCACAGGCTAAAAATTAAAATATTAAAATATAATGCAAAGTATTCAATTATTGAGTATACTGTTGTTCAAGAATTATTAGACATGCCTTTATTAATAAAAATAATATATTTTAAACAATTTTAAGTATGTTACTGTATAGACTGAATGCATACAGTTGTAGATAGAAAATTTACTTGCCAATTTTATTTGTTATAAATCTTGCATCAGTCTGATATGATACATTCTAACATTATTAGCTGCAGCTTTACTGATTCAGAATTACTATCCACTATTTTCCATAAATTACACATCATTAACAGTGATGGGCACATACAAGAAGTCATACTGTTAAAGCACAGGTCTCACATAGGTCTTGAGCTATAAAACAGTGAAGAATTTACTTTGTAAGAAGCTTCATGTCCTTCGAGCTCTCGGACATCAAGAGTCTAGATGCATGATAATTCATAATATCCACCTCCAAACTGGCAGAAGGGGTACTAAGGTGTGATTAAATTAGAGATGTACCACACTATTAAAAAAAAAAAAAAAAAAAAAAAAGACTTTATATAGCATACGCCTAAAAACCTCCTCATTTCACCCATTCAAGAAATTTTATTGATGACCTTGGATCCAATGAGCATTATGGAAGCAAGTTCTACATGTTGCAGCAAATAAAACTTTTGCATATGTTTTTAACAAAATAGACAAAGTTAGAGAAGATTACACATAACACATTTATAGAATTACCTTAGCTCATCATCTATGACATTTTATAGATTTACAGTCAATGACACAATTAAAATTCATCTTGAATAACTGCAATTAAAATTGTAATTAATCTCATATCTATCTCTTTCTCTACTGTTTTGTTGAGTTTTCCAGAATATTACTATGGTGAATTATGAGTTCACAAGTTCTTCACCAAAAGGTGTATGATTTTGTTGGAGAATCATTTCTCATTGCTCCTGGGCCTGGGTCCATTTTCATACAGGTTTTAGTTCTCTCCATTTGCCACCTATTCACTCAGTCCTGTAATTGCATGTTAAATTTCAGTTTTACTATGTGTGTTTATAATTTATGTATGATGGAAATTGCCCTTTGATCTCTTTGTTACCCTATGATCAGTTCTACCCAGTTCCAAAAATTTCATTCCTTAACTGACCAATAATTGCTTATTTGGGACTTTAATTTATACCTCTGGAGTCTCTGCTTGTGCTTTGAAGGTCTCTGCTAGTGTGCCACGCTTGCACTTCGCTATGTTTTTATTCTGGTTCACTTTACACGGGGAACAAGTGATGACTACTATCTATTTTTGCCAGATAGTTATTATAAGACATTACACCATACAAACCATACAAAACTAAGCTAGAAGCAAATAAAACAATAGTCACCTTGTAATTAGAAACCTATTGCTAGTAAATCAGTTCCAGAAGACCCAGGCATCTCCAGACAAAGCCTGACAAGTCCTGAGGTCTGTAGACTAAGTCAATACAAAGCCTTTGACTTGTTAATAACAAAGCCAAGACAATACTTCCGGGGCTTCGGGCTACACTTCCTCAGTGGTGGAGTCATTGACTTAAGCAAGTAGCCTAGATTTCTGGGATTCAAAGAACTTCAGTTACAGGAAGTCTTGAAAAGGACACTTTCAAAGGAAAAACATCCTTGATTTGAGAAGTTTGACTTGCTCAGGCAAACTATGATAGTTCACACATATAGTATGGCCAAGTGGCTTGGACAAGCTGAAAATACATGGCATACATTCAGCAGCTAAATCACTTTGAAAAGTCTTTATGGAACCGATGCCAATTGCAGTAACATGATTGAATAGGATTGCTCTGCAGACGTGATCATTTATCTGAAAAGAGGTGTAGTGTTATCAGCTCCTTTTTTTCTGAAATAAAGTAAAAATGTTGGTCTCTATTTTCTCTTTCTATTGATATTGTCTACTTTGGTCACCTTTACCATATCAAACTCAGTAAAGAATTTTTATGAAAAGTATTTCATTTAATGCAACTTGCAATACATACAAGGCAGATCGAGCTGAAACAGATCTTTGGGTTCTGAAAAAGACTCGTAACTTTAAAACTAAGTTTTAAGTTACTAGAAGTTTTTAGAAGGATAAGTATAAATTACAGGAAATGTCTTCTCAGATAGTGCTACCTTTGAGAATTCAATCTTCTGTTCTGATTTCATTATATGCTAGTTTTATATCTACTTTTCATTCGTTGTAAAGAGGCAAACAGCAAACACATCTGCTCCCTTTGGGCCATTTCACCAGTGTAATTTATTGTTATTTTAATTGAAACTGAAATATTTCTTTCTAACTAGTTTTGCTAGAATGTATCTACAATGACAAAAAAAGAGATGTGGAGGTCACATTTCTTCTTATCATACCAAATTCTTCAAACTTATTTCTGAATTGTGTTTAACTGTTCGAACAGTGAACAAATCTAGAACTTAAAAAGACACTTTTGCATCATTACATTAAGAGTTTTATCAAGAACTTTAAGCAGAGGTGAAAAATAAGGATGAACTTATCTCTCCTTCCTGACCCTTTCATTTCCTCTCTTTTTTGGTCTATTGCTTTTTCCAGTTTGCAACAAAATTTGTTATTTCCTACCTTAATTTCTAAATTTCTCCATATATTTAAACCCCTAAGTGTATATCTATGTTTCTTACACTCCATTTTTCAAAATGAAAATTTAAGAATTGTATGTGAAAAAGCCCTACAATTTGTAACTATTTGTGAGAACTTAAAAAATATAATTATAAATTGTCCTAAAAAAATAAATAATGTGTGAACAAGCTGAATGGAAATTTCTTACTGATAAACATATTTAATAATACATTTCATTTTTACATTCAACTAAGGAAAACAGTAAAGGTTTGAGAACTTCACTGTTGGAGGAAATAAAACTGTGGTGATCATCTGCTCAATGTCTTCATAAATCAAAGTAAAATTTAGTTAATCAACAAATATATTTTCTTATGGACTTCAACCTCAAATGAAGTAGCTTATCTATTTTCCTTGTCAACATATCTTTTCAGGACAGTAATATGTAAACTAGAGACATTTTATGATGCTTATGTGTTGCATGCTCTTTTTGACCTTGATTAAAGCATGAACAAAATGATATGATATTTTCCCCCCTTCAACCAATATTTTGCATTACAGGCTTTGGTTTATGGGATTATGGTTTTTGAGGACTGAAGTACACTGACAGTTGTTTCGTGTCAAGAGAATGTGGGAATCAAATGTTGTTTCTGCATTAGAATTGGATAATTTTTTTTAATTATTTTGCGGTCTCCACTGTCATATTTCTTTTTTGGTTTTTTTTTTTTTGTTGGGGGGGGGGGGGGGAAATCTCTGATAGTTTACATCGTCTTATCCTCTAGAGGAACCTTCCCCAAAAATGCACGCTCTGTTTATAGGTGTATATATGTATATTTTGTCATACACATTGCAAGAATATCCTGCACGAGATCAAACCAGAGAACAACTCATGGCATTCCCGAGGAAGCGCCTGAAGGGACAACGGAAGGCCTGGTATCATCCCCCCCTCCCCCCGATGCTCTTTGCTTAACGAGGACTTTGGAGAAAATCACCATATCAATACGACAAGAAGAGCACTGAGACAGCTTGGAAACACCAGGATGGCTACCGACTGACACCAGATAACACACGAATCAACAGACGTAAACTGTGATAAGACTGTGAACCTGAAGTACCCAAGCCAATGGGGAAAGGGGGCAGGGAGATGGGAAAAGGGAAAAACAGGGTATAAAGACTGTCGTTGTGTCCATGGGTGCGCTCCTGCCTGTGGGACACCCACCATTGCAATCGCGAATAAAATCTGCTTTTATCAGAGACACCGTCCTGACAAAAATTTGGATATTTCCAGCAAGAGTAATATTTGAAGGTCATTGGTCTCCCTGGACATTACCACTTTAAACTTTTTTTTTTTTTTTTTAACTTAAGTCCCTTTTCTCATTACTTTTGTTCATTTTTTAAAATTACAAGCAAGTAAGGGGAAAGATTTTAACTTTACTCTGCAGGAAGTATTACTAAATTTGTTCATTTAGAATCTAGTGTAATTGATTGGCCCATATGGAAATCAACCATATCAACTGTAGCACAAAAGAGAGACGGTCAATTACAGTTTTGCACATTCTTCAAAGATACAATCTAAATTTAAAGGGATCTGCATGTGATATTGAATCATTACAACACCATGGTAAATTTGATACAGATAATATATTATCATGCTGTGCTCCCAGCAAAGAGATATCAGACTAATATTCATCATTTCCGCATAAGCATTACTTCAGGAAAAAAAGCTTATTCTTCTCAAAAATGTACCAGAATTCTTTTAGAAGTAGTTCTTATTTCTCACAGAGCAGAGAATGAATTTTGTGGAATTGTGTGAAGGATTTTTAGTGATTAAGAAGTGATTAAACATCCTACATGGGTTTGTTTGAATCAGTGATAATTCAAAGCTCATTAAAATAATGGACTGTTATTTTTCATATAAACAACTTTTCTCTTGTCTTCTTCAAAACACAACTTTGCAGTTGAAGATTTAAGCTGATTATATTCTAACAATCATGTGTAAATAACTGAAACAAAACTTTTAAGTAAGAGCTGAAGAAACATCTCAAAGACTGTTGGTTTGTGTTCTTTATAGTTTTTTATTATTATTTTATTTTTGTTCTTAACTGACTTTTCATATAGATTTCAAAAGAAAAAATATTTCCATATCTTAAAAATCTAAGTAGTTATAAATCTGACTCATTACTCTTCACAATAATTCATGCTAGGATGAATGTCACAGTCAGGAATAACATTCTTGTACTTTACATCTACTGTAAAATTACTTTTCTTTTATAAAAGTTTGATATAACTGTAAATTAGCAAGAATTAGTTTTGCAGTGTATTATACTAATACAGCAGGATAATGGGTGATCAGACAGTACAAACATCTGTATATATAGTCCCTGCAAGAGTTAGGATGAAATGGATCTTCTGTAATTCCAAAGCATTCACAAAATGCTCTACAGCTGATATGGAAAAAGAGCAATGCAGGTAGCCATTAAAATGCTTTTCTCATAGCTGAATTTGTGAAAATATGTTGTTATTGAAAGTATTCTGGCTGGAAATCTCCTGTCATGCAAAGCGTTTTCCATTTTGCTAAGAGCTTGGTACACACACACACACAAAACAGAAAATTAGATCATATTTCTGTAGTATCTTCAAAGAAACCCAGCTGAATCATTTCATTCATTAGCTGTGAAGGATTTAATGGTTTCCCATGACATCATTATCTAGACTTGGGACATCATTATCTAGAAAAGGTCACAAGCAGTTTTTCTGAACTGTAAAACATGAAAATATTGTGATGCCTGGGGATGCAGTTTTCCTGAACACCAGGTGCTAAAAGCTATTTGTTTTGCAAGCCACCATAGCTATTTTTAACGGGGTGCCACTAAACTGATCTTAACTGTACAGACTAGCATGAACATATAAAATGTAGATGTTTACTTGACTCTAGAGATTGATAAACTCACAAATATTAATTACCTTGTACAGCTAAGTGTGGATAATAATAATAAATTGATATAGTGCTCTAAACACTTTCTGAACTATTCTGTCTTGATCTGACCTGGCTATGAACTTCTGATTACTATACATTGTAACAAGTACATGTGCAACAAATATTCATTCATATTCTACTTAACCTCTGAATTTCCTAATTGATCCTTTCAATGCAGAATCATTCTAACTAGCAGATCTATAAACTTACAGAGCTGTAACAAGTGCTGTTAACATAAAAATTTGAACAGCAATGATTGAAAACACATCCAGGAAATGCAAGTCAGTAGAGTTATATTAATTAAACAATTACAGCCATTTTATAACAAGGCTAAACATGCGGATGAGTCAGCAGTACAGCTTAATTTTCAATTACCTTGCTTATTTATGCCTGCCATAGAAAATCCTTTTTATCCCTTTAGGCAAGTAGCAAAAGTACAAACTTCTATGGGCTTACATACATGTTTCAGACATTTGAACACAGTATGCATAATTGCATTACGTTATTCACAGTAGTGAGGAATCATCTCATACTAGGTGAAAGGAAACAGATAGAAATGTCACCAAAATCCATGAGAGCTTTCCACCAACAAGCTTGATCAGCTTCTAAAGCAAAACCAGGCACTTGGTTTTGTTCATCACTTATGTTTTTTTAAAACTTGTACAAACAAGAATTATAGGCTTTCCAGTTTGACTGGATTGTTTAGTCTGATGAAATGTAGATTATCAGATACATCAGAGCAGCAGTATGTTAATAGAACTCTTGTACTAATATTAGACGTGAATTCGATTTTATCAAATTTTGTCCCCTATGCAGTTCCATGCCATTCCCTTCTGTTGCTGTCAAGAGGTCAACACTGCCCTGCACTCCCCTCATGAGGAACAGTAGGCTGCCATTAGGCATTCCCTCTGTCTGCTGCTTTCTGGGCTGAACAAGACAGAGGACCTCAGCCACTCCTCATGCATCTTGTCCTCCAGACCATTCACTACTTTTATTACCCTTCCTTGGACATTCTCTAATAGTTTCCTGTCCTTATATTGAGGTGTCCAAAACTACACACTATGCTCAAGCTGAGAAAACACAATGCAGAGCAGACCGTGATAATCTTCTCTAATATTTTCTCTGAATTTGAAACAAAACTGAAATCTATAAGACTTTTTCTAGAAAGGAAAAATTCCAATTTCTGTTTAGCTCTACTAATTAATATTGTTAAAGATGAATTAATTTTTTTTTTTTTTCTTATAGGTGTTTCATTAAGGAGAAAAGACTTAGATGAACTGCCTTACTGCCTTAAATGCAACTGTTTGTTCTGTGTTCAGGAAAAGAGAGAACAAGTGAACTTTAGAGTAACATTTGCAATGCCTTAGGGAACAAGTGAATTTCCCATTTCAAGAAACATATATTTTCCATGCATGTTTTTACTGTATTTTCAAAGAATTGATTGTGAATTCACATGACTCAAATTGGGGGGGGGGATGGGGAATGTAATTTAAACCCTGAAACAATGCTTTGCTAAATTAAAAGGTACAAATTTTGAGATTATTCTCTTTAAAATACATTTTCAGGCATAAATTTCTGTTATTTTACCTGATGGCACTGCAACTCAGAATTACAGATGAGATGAAAACTAAATAAAGGCTGCTTTTTGAAGACTAAGTGAAAAAAAGAGTTCTTTCAATTCAATGAAAATATGGGTAATCTGAAAAGAAATCATACTGTACATAAAAATTAGATGTATATAAAATGTATACTTTTCTTATCTTAGTGTCATTGCTGACATTTTTCCAGTTTGGAACATCACTATTGCTGACTCCTTCAAAACCAATGAAATCTGCTGTTTTTCCCATTTTTATGTACCACTCTATTCAGTAATCACTGTCTTTCAGAGAAGGAATAAGCTGATATGAAATTATACAATTCTCTAAAGAAATTATTTTGGTACAGTGAGAAGATCCTCAGTGCTTCTTCACTGGGCTTATCTATGTCAGAAAGTTAAATAAAAATATACTGTCTCCCATCATTTCTCACTATATGCCTTTTTCTATGCATTCTGCCTTTGTGAAATCTAAAGCTGGGTATAGAAGTAGGTAAGCGTTTTTGAAGGAGTCTTTTAAATACTAGAAAAATACCAGTACTATTATCAGTGCTGTATAGACTACTAAATATATACAATGCATATGTGATGCAACAGCCAATATATTTTCTGAAGGAACCTTAATAATAAAATATGTGACTAAGAGATGGTCGATAGCCATCTTGCTGAAGAGTGACAGTGAGTCTCATCCTTTGTAGGATTAAGATTCCAAGCAAAAGTTCCATTTCAAAAAGCTTTTTGTGCATTTCACACCAGTGTCGACTAACCATATAAAAATTCTGCTGGTAAGTCTGGACACACTAGCTCCAACAGTCAAATATTACAAGTCTGGGGTCTTACACATTGGATACTTGATCTGGAAGTATCACATCTCCCACCATTAGGGCAAGTGCATAATTATTTACTATATTTTGTGCATATACTCCAGGAGGAGTACAGAGGATTTGAGGAATCAGGCAAAATTCAGGACACTTTCTGCTTACTCCTTTTCTCAATGAGTAATTGCAATTGGCTTCTTGAGTGGAGTGTTAGTCCTGAGCTCTCTAAGACATTTAACATTCCACATTGTCAATGAATTCAGGGTCTATAGATTCTGTTTTATTCAGCTGTTATTGACTGGCATTGAAACACTAACTTCTAATTGCAGCATAAATTACAATGCTTAGTTTATCCTAAGAGCGATCTTGTGAGCTAAGCAGAGAAGCATTATTTTCCATTTTAGAGACGGAAGCAGAATTACAGTAAATATGAAGATCAGATCTTTGAATGTACTTGAGGGAATTCGTTCAGCATATATACTGAAGATCAGTCCTGGGCTGCCACCTTAGGCAGAATCAAAACCTCTGCTAGATGGTATTTGCAGGAGTCAAGCCACATGCAATGGTGATGAAGTCTGTCAGGATATCTCTTGCTTATTATGGTAATTGACAATGAAATAGTGAAAGTCTCTTCTCCGTATCAAGCAGAGTTGGCTTTGAAGGTAAATCCCATATGTCATAGCCATTGCAACTAGCTATAATATCACTATTTAGGGAATAGCGCATCTGCTCTGGCTTCACACATGGTAAAAATTAAGTTCAGAGTCAGAAAATCAGGACAGATGGAAACTCCTGAATGGAGGTAGACAGGTGCCTTCCTCTCTTCAGAGAGTCTCTTAAATCTGCCCAACTCTCTTCTTCATAATGAACACTTAGCTAACTTACACAGCCTCCTATCAACCTGAAGGTTATACTTCCATCTGATGGAGCATTAGCATCATTAACTACGAATTATGTGTAGCCTTGGCACCCAACTCAGATTGGAGAGTTCCAGAAAAAACACTTTTTTCCATTCTGGCAGCCCTCTCCCCAATCAGCCCTTATCAACAGAAACAACAAATGCTTTCTTGATTTGAATTTTTTCTACTTTAGACACAAATAATGTATTTATTTCTACCACAAAACATGATGGGAAATGGACAAGAGGCAGTAAAGGGAAGCAGCAGACTCATGTGTTTAAATTTTCTTCAGATTTATAAGATTTGAGCTAGCCTATATCTTTTCAGAGATACTGAGATTTCAGTTCATTTTTACCTGCAAAAATTAGTACAAACAATTTTATGATAAACACTCATTCTGACCAAAAACTTACTATCATTGTGACATCCTCACTGATTTCAGAATTAAAACCAGCTGGTCTTCTGGTGTGAAAAATACAAGATAAAGTGATGTCACAGAAAGACTAAAACCGAACTACTGAGTTAACTTCAGGCAAACGCTTGAGAATTCCCTGGTTATTCTCTGAATTTAACTAAATATCTTTAATGCCTCCTTCAATTTTTTATTATTTTAGGGACTACATTCATCACAATATACATAACTTCATTTTCTCTAACTGATTTTCAATTTCTAACATTTTAAAAACAATATTTTTAATTCCTCTTGAATTGTTGTATTAATCATCTTATTTGGGAAAAGAAGCAACATGGTAAGAAATTGCAACATGAAGAACTGCATATTCAGTAATAATATTTATTATTTAAACTGGTAAGATTTAGAACCAAACCAAACCGTTTGTACACATAAGGTATCTTTGCCTCATTATCTGCTGCAAGCAATGTAATGACATCTTAAAATTTGTAGTTCAGTTCTAAACATAATATTGTTTCCAACACTTTCTCCAACAGATTATTATTTTTGCAGAGAAAGCTATTTCATTTATTGTGCCTCTTAGATATCTACCATGAGCTTCTATGATCTAGAAGCAGCTACATTAATTTACATCTCACAATCAGCACTCGAAAGCACTGACTTTGAGTGACATTTTCTGCAGCTCCTTTCAGAGATGACAAACACTGGCACTATTAGATGAAGCCTTAGTACATCGCCTAAGAGTAAGTCTTGGGTCTGTAGGTCATTCAGCAATTCTGCTGTTGCAAATTATGATATCTCTTGTATTAGACGATTTCCTTGCTTGTCAGAAATTATTCTTGTCACTGGGCTAAGATGCAGCTTGGAATGAAAGCGATAGTGTAACATATGGCCTTTGCTGTAGGATAGCAGACACATATTCACTCACTCAGAGGCTATTAATCAGCTCTTGATGCAGTGCCCTTAACACAGCAACCTCACTTCTGCATTTTGCAGCAGAGAAGCCATTCAAGCAAAGACTTTAAAAAAAAAAAAAGCTCTGCTTTGTATTTTAAATTTCAGGGAGGCAGACCATCCTACAATTTCTAATTTCAACTTCCTACTGGCAGCTAAACATCATTTGACCACAATAATAATTTACTACAGCAAAAGTTATGGTATCATGGTTGACTAATTTGTAATAATAACCGATTCTGTATTAACAAACTTTTGTAAAGCTGCTTTTCCTTGATACACTCTGCATAAGGAAAATGAATCAACAGTACACAGCATATCTTTTTCCATTTATATGGTATTTCTCTCTTCAGAGATTTAGTCAGTGTAGTTTATTAAAGACCTTAAAAAGACCTTTCTAAAGATGGAGCTATTCCTTCGACAGAGTTATTAGATGTGAGCATATCAAATAGTTACATATTACACATGTATGTAAAATAGATAAATTATCCTAAACTAATATTTTACTTCATTTCATTAAAAAAATCCATTAGCATTTAAATCTTCAGAAAGAAGAACTAAAGCTAATTTTCAGTGCCCATAATCAAAGAATAAAAATATGCTTTCCAATTAGGACACAAATAATTTAAAACACAATTTCACAGTTCAACTGTGTTTAATCAAGTTTAATCAAATTAAAATGAATCCTATGTAAGGATATATATGCAGACAATTGCAGTACGATAACCAGATTAATTCTCTACTTTCTAACACAGCTTCTGCTAACAGTAACAACCTTACAGAACAGGTATACACTAAGGAACGTGTAAGTTTGTTCTCAGTCAAATATATTTTTCTGAAATTACATGTCTTCAAGTTTTATTTTCAGCTTGGTACAGTACTGTACTTTATCCACGTCATGCAAAGTCTGCAATAAGAACTGCAAAGTATGTGCTCATATGTGGTTTCATTTGGGGCATGCAGTCAGTCTATATGTATGATGACACATGGATAATTGGCAGACACAGAACTGTATTTTTGTTTTGCACCTGCATTAGGTACTTTCCTAAGTAGCCATCTTTTCTAGTTTAGTTGTCTGCAGAGATGTTTTGTTTTCATTTTCATAAAAAAAGCCAGTGACCTAATTTCTATACTATCAGTAAGAATATTCTTACCCGAATATAGTCATACACAATTCTTTGCAACATTGACACCAGCCTAAGAACAAATTAATTTAGTTTTTGATAAGAAGAAACCTAACTTCACTGTACAATGTCATTTCCTTATGGAAACATTTTGCACTATTCTACAGAAGTAGTAGCTTTGAAGGCTGTCCTGAGTAACACTTTACACATTTCTTAACAACTTTCCAGAAGCCAGCCTCAACCTTGACACCTAATTGGGTTTATGAAGTTACTTACTTTCAGCTATTTCTGTCATCAGTTACATAGAGTGATATAGTCCCTATAACACACATTTATTACAATCAACTTTCAGAACTGATGATATGATAAAAGTCTACCACAGGTAAATTTGAGGAAAATACAGGAGGTTTTAGGTCCTGGAATACAATCAGAGGTTCCCTGTTAAACTCTATTTGATATGAATAATACTTCTGGCAGTCTTTAAGATTTGGTGAAGGCTGCTAACAGAGATTGCTGTAAAATCTGCTAAATCTGATGATAGGTTGATCCATGGATGCAGAAAAGGAGAGGTCCTGTACTGGGAGTCTCACTGGGGGTGGACAGAAGTAAAAAGTGAACTAGCCAATTAAGGGAAATACAGGGAAGATTCAGATGAGAAAGAGTAGAATGGAGATGGTATACAGATCAGGACCAGAAGTCAGTGAGTACATCTAGATTTATTTTTTTTTTTAAATAGTAGATCCTAGGTCTTTGAATAGGCTTAACACCTTCCAGAAACCACATGTTCCTTCTGTTTTGATTTGCAAGTTGCTGCATACATGCCTATCATGGAACTACTTAAGTGATGCAGTAGTATGTATGTAGAAAAGAATGCCAATTAACATTCACTTAACAAAAATATGCTTAACTATTAGGATGTGGTTAGCAGCTAATGGTGCCATCATGTACATCAGGAACAGGCACCACCATAGCAATAACAAGATGCTAGCTCCTTCTCTCCAAAGGAGAACTTACTACCCCATGTACCTTCCTTTCTTGACCAGAGTTCACCTCTCAAGTTACAAAAAACATCTTTTTTACCCATGTCGATTCCAGTTTTATGGCATCCATACCCACATACAGCATTACTGTGCAATGTGTGCTATAGCTACATAATATTGTATTTGCCTTGCAATACTGTAGTTCTCCAAAGTTTTCCAATATTCCCTTCCAACAGCCTGTGGAGCTTGGCAGTTTCCCCACGTAACTTCTTTATAACCCATTTGAGATCCAGCCATCTTTCCTGAAGTTATCCAGCTTCTGTCAGCCTCTCACATCAGTATTGGTTATATTCAACAGTTTTTCTTGTCTAATATTTCCTCCAGTTAGATTAACCTCAAGCCTATCAGTGGCCAAAACACTTGCCAGCAGCCCTAACACTAACTCCAAGGAAAGCACCTTTCCCAGTGAAAGCTTGCTACCAAAATCTTCTCTCAAATGGCATGAAATAGATAGCCCTTCTCCTTAACATTGTGAAATGGGGAAAAGTGGCTTCAGCATCCAAATCACACAGTGCTTGCTCTGCCCTCTCAATATATAGAGTGTCTGCCTGAAGACACTTAAACATGAGAGATCCAACTTCCTCAATCATGCTTTCACTGCAAAACTAGATAATACTCTCCTGACCTTAGCCTTATCTGTTGAGTCACTTGGCTATTTGTAAACGGTATTTAAGTTTCCATTGAAGCAGTTATTGGGGCCCTAATCTCCCCAACAGGTAGATGTCCTAGGACTGGAGAATCTTTTCTTCCTTTTCAGGTCAAAATATATCTCCATAGGATTAGCTCTGATTGAAACACCGAGGTTTTTTTAGTCTTTTTATTGGCTAATAGTGCTAGTGATGCACAGATAAGTGCATTTAGGAAGCATGACATAGAAGACAGAGGATTTCAGCAGTAAAGACATTTTGCAGCCAGAGCAAGTTATATTTTTCATTACTGGGGGATCATTTAGTTAAAAGTTGCAGCACAGAGAGCTTACACTGGAATAAAGATGAAAACGCATTGCTGAAGATATTCAGAATACTTATGGAATTTGATATATTTTCATTCTTAATCTTTGTTTTTCTTCTTCCTCTTAAACATTTCACTTTAAAATCCTCAGATGACACCAATTAGGCTTCTTAGGTTAATTAATCTCAACAATTTCAGTAGCATAAGACAGCTGACCATAGGATTTGACCTAAGCCTACTGAATTCCATTGTCAGTTACTGTAGCTTGACACAGTGAACTGTAAACACCGCAGTTTCACTTGTTGTCATGGCTTGATATATAATTTATGTTTTATCATGTAAATCACACCCATGAACATATTATATCTTTTTAGTGATATTAAATTATGGAAGGAATGTTTAGAATGCAACATTAATTTGTAAAGCTATTTGAAGAAAAGAACTGTTAATGAAAATATTAATCTCTTATGTGTTTTTTTTTTATTATTTCTTTCCCCAAATCTTTTTTTCTGAGCCAGTGAATTTTTTCATACTATACTGTTCATAACCTTATAAGGTTTCAATTTTTTACAATTACATTCTACTTACAAAGTTATCATTTATGATGAAATGAGGGACAATATATCATAAATTTAATTTAAATATTGACTTGAAATGATATTACAGCATTGATGAATCCAGTGTAGTTGAGATAAAGGATCAGGCAGTGTTCCTTGAACTTCATTTTTTCTTACATCGCCTCTGTTGCTCCATTTCTGACTTTATCTACTTGCATATATTTTGTTATATAAGCATAATTCTCTATGTTTCCAGTACACATCACAAGATGAGTGCTATTTTTATCTTGGCAATAAAACATGAATGGTGGTTTTGAGAAGAGAAGATGCAGGAAAAAAAAACTGCAGGTAGAGAATTAAGAACAAAAGGTATCAAAACATAAAAGAAATTCCAGATTTCAAATACTTTTGCAGTGATAAGTCACTAGGAGGAGAAGAGAAATATATTTCACTAGGAGGACTCCACAAAAATCAATTTCAAATCTTTCCTCAAAAGTAGCTGTTTCTTAGCTAGCTATGCTTGAATTACTGAAACAAGAAAATAAATTCATGATTGGGGGGGTGTCTACAGATGTTATAGATCTGCTTAAATTTATATCTGGAAAAGTTTCTATTTCTAGGAACATCTACCAAAAAAATAAAGAGTATGATAAGATCAAAGTTTAAGATTACTACTGAGAGCTGGAAGAGAACACCTGATTGAACCTATATGCCCTTCAATGAGAAGGCCCTGACACTGGGCAGAAACTGTTCAGGAATCACTCAACTATTGATGTGCTATCAACACTGATTTGGTCACAAATCAAAATCAAATCACCATACAGCTTGCTATGAAGAAAATTAACTCTCACTCAACCAGACCCACACACTAGGATGTGTTCTCTTGTATGAGTGGAGCAGAAGTTGCTGCTGCTTTTGTATTTTATGGTGAACAGTGGTTTAAATCTATGATAAGACAAAAGATTAATGTTAACATTAGTAAAGTGCTAACGTTAGATAAAATACTGTAAATGTTTCCAAAATAATAAAAAACAGAATCATCCTACAGAGCAGAATGTTACACTAATATTCATCAAGATAGAAACTAAGTTGTTTTTTTTGTTTGTTTCTTTCCCCCCCCCCCCCCC
>JAPSGF010000002.1:1563056-1579321 GCA_035772895.1 Perdix hodgsoniae | reverse complement strand
AAAAAAAAAAATCACACTAAGCTCTTTTACATCTACTGTGCTTTCCCTGATTAACTTGCTCCATACTTGATGCCTATTATGTATCACCTTTAATTGGATTAGTTTAAGAATATATCCATACCACTGTGACAGAAATAGAACATTCATCAGATAAATATTCATCAGATAAATATATAAACAATGCTCATTTATTTGCTGAATTTCATGTATACTGCCATTTTATTTTTTATAGCAAAATTTGCTATATTTCATTTTTAAAAATAAAATAATAGTCAATCTACCTGTTTATTATACTACAAGTATTTTTCTGTTTTGTTCCCTTAAAAAAAAAGACACTAACTTTACTGGGTATTTGACTTTCCAAGATATGTTTTGATGAACATATCTATTTGAAGAAAGAGCTAAACTATAGTACACCTTTGGCTGTCTTATTTGTTCTATAGAGTTTAATTCCTGAATAACCTATCAGAAAAAGCTTTCATAGTACAAGTACAGATAAAAAGACATGATTTATCTTCCTAGTGATATTTATACAGTGAAGGTATTTTTCAGAAGATTGTGTGAGAAAGATGACACTTCAAGAAAATCAATCATTCACACTAGTACAAGAAATATGATCTCTCAAATTCTCACAGTAAAACCTCATTGGGATACTTTGCTTTCACATTCCAAACTTCTATTTCAACTAATGATTGATATTAAAGTAAGTGATAACAGCTAAGTATAGATTATATAGATACAAATTAGACAGTGAAATCAATTCACTGATATGCATGCTTATTTTCATAAACAGATAAATTCATCCCCCTTTAATACCTGATATTTTTTACCTGGGCTTCTATTGAAAAATGAGATGATAATTTTACCTTTTGCATATATATTTAGAAAACTTAAATTTAATTCTCATTATCTTTGTTGTCCATTCTGTACATATGTTAAATTTTGAATTGAGTACAGGAGTGTGCATATGCAATGATTTCAACACAGAAGACTGTAGTATGGAATATAGCTTAATTTGAATGGTTTCCATAGAAGAGATGTGGATGTTTGGTAAAGTTGCTTAACACTGTAAACTGTGTAATTTTACACAGAAATGTTTTTTTTTTTCCCCCTTACGCACCTCAGCACAACTGAGACACAGTAGATAAAGTTAGAAGAGACAAAACAAAAAAAAAAGATTCAGAAAGACATTTATGAATTGATCTCTTGTACCTATTAAAACTCAGCCAAAGGACAATCATAGTGTTGATTTAACAAGAAGTATATCCATCCATGAGATGGATTTCTTTTGTAGAAACCCTCCCCAGGAAGCTCAACTACAGGTTACTGGCCACTACTGTGCTACTGCCTGCATGTGAGAGTTCATATAAAACCTCAGAAATTTTAAATTAGTAATTCATGTGTAACAAACCTTTCAAATTGCTTAGCCATTCTCTCAAAGACCTGTCTGAAATGTTTCCAAATTACTAGTATTTTTTTCTAGAGTTATGTCAAGATACACTTTTCTTCCCCATGATTATGAATATTAGTCTGCTACCAGAAGTAAGGGATTTTTTTTTTTTAAGGACCTTTGGGAAAAATATTTTTTTTTTTTTAGTTCGTTTTACACGTGCAGAACAAGAAGTTAAGCAGACATGCCAGAATATGAAAAAACACATGTATTCAGAAGTGTTTTCTTTTGTCAGCAGTTTCAGAAGTGTTCTGAAAAAAACTAAGATGAATAGGTTCAACATATTAGTGGAATTAATTTTGTATTTGGAAGACAAGATAGATGAGTTGGTCACAGTCTAAAAAAGAACAAAGGCATTAGCATGCTCCAGTGTTTGATAGTCCTAGCAAATAAGCTTTTCTTACGTTCAGGTGGAATTTCATGTACTTCAGGTTGTGCCTATTTTGTCTTGTACCACCAGAAACCTGCAGTTGGTACCACCAGGCTTACCTGCACATTCCAGTAACTTTAATTCACTACCTGATGACCATCTAGACAATAATAAGCAATAACAAACCCAATGGATGTTAGCAGTGCTAGATCCGAAGATAAGGATAATAATTAATGTAATGCCACCTTTTACCTGTCCTCCACAAATCCTGTGCTCTGTGTTTTCAGTTTGCAGAGGCAAATTATAATACTGAGTCAAAACAAGTCAAATAAGATGGCTATTACCAGCTCGCGCTACATTAGATACAAGGATATGGAAACAAGATGGGCTCATCATCTAAATAGGTGACTTCATATTTCTCAGTGCTTAACAGACCCTGACACAAGCAAAAAACTGAAGTGGGAGTTTATTGCCTCAATCATTCTAACACTACTATGTGTTCTAACAGAAGATCATTGCTGCATAATAGAAATCTGGATTATTATAATTTTTTCCTATAAATAACAATGAAAACTTTAACATATAATTTCACAAATTCACTTTATGAAACAGGTATGCAAACCGTTATTAACTTTTTGGTTCTGGGAAAAAAGCACAGCACATCACATTAACGGGTTATTTCATTAATTGTTTTCAGAAAAGGAAGTGCATTTTTAAACTGACGACTCAAGTCAGAACAACATTTAACTGTCACTGATAACGTAGAGATCTTTCCGTCTACCTTAGAGTTTGATGATTAGGCACTTGCTGGGCTGCAGGAGCCTCCAATTCAAATTTCGGTTTTACTTTGTTCAGAACAGCGAGTGAACTGCAGATTCTCAGCTTCATAAAGAACAGCCTAATCAGTGGCTGTTACGGCTGCTAACAGCTAGGGATCTCCTTCCTTACAGGGCCCCCAGGTGTGTTTCTCAAACACGAGATATACCCAACCTGCAGAGGGTTATTGCTACGTGCTATTTAAGCCAACGACGAGTCATTTATTAAAATGGAACAGCTGCATCGAGACAGTATTTCCCCTTAAATTCAGAAGCCATAGTCTGACTGCAGCTGAACTCATTCTGCTGATGGGAGGTATTTCCATGTAACCTGGTTGAATGGAGATGAGAATATTTAAGCAAAGAAAACAGACACATTTTATGATAATCACCCTTTCTCCTGTTATCTCTAACACTTTTGGCATTCAGCTACGGGGTGCTAATCTGTTTCGCATCATGCCAGTACTTAGCCGGTACTTAGCTGAAAGTGGCTCACGCACTCTGAATTTTCTTTTAAGATAAACTGTTATGTAGCAAGACAAGAGGCCTGTGGCACCTGTGTAATTACCAGTAGCTTGCTTTAACATGAATTTAAAGACTTCTAAATAGCGTGAGCATTGTCCAAGCCTGGAAAATGCGAGCCCTGGGGCTGCCAGCAGGTTGGGCACCCCAGTACACAGGAAGGGTCAAACGAGATCAATACAGACGACAATGGGGAGGGGTGTTCCACGTACAAACCTGGCATACTGTGCATGCGATTCTATCTGAGACGAAGGTAGTTTTCTATTAAAATATTGGAGTTACACTGGGCAAACATCCAGAATGAATATGAACCTTAGTATTGTTTGACTTCTTCCTTTTATTGTATTTGATCTCTTTTGAAAGGTCAAGGTAAAAAAAAAAATGAACACACATGAAGAATGTGAAGTGAATATCTTGCATACTATTAAGAAAATTGTTCGTGTTGATCTGTTAAAAATAAAACTACAGCCATCATCAAAACAGTAAGCCTTAATATATGAAAATGTAGTTGTCAGCTCGGAGTAACCTCAGTTTTATATTGTGCAGGTATATAATGAATTTATTCCTTTTAGGTACAACATACCCAAGAGCATTTTCCAATGTAATAAGCAAAGAGCATCCTTTCTATTTTGGTGTAAAGAAAGCTAGGAATATTGAATAACTTGCTAATGAAAAATTACACATCCTTGCCAGCAATATAATGCATTGTTAGTTAGAAAGCTATGCTATGTATTATGCCAACAGAAGCTCTATAGGAGAAAATTGAGTTCACAGAATCCATATGAGGACTTTAAAAGTTGAAAATATTGATTGATATGCTTTATATCATCTCCAAGGTCCTGATTTTTCTCCCTAGTGTGCACTAGGAGAACACAAATTCAGTTACACTGAATTAAATGAGTGCAAAAGAATGATATCTAGGGGCAGAATATCTGCAGAATTGCTGTCAGAGTATTTTTCCCCCACATACTATATTCTTCTATTCTTCATTTTCATTTCGTTTTTCCTTTACAATCTCTATAGGCCTAATTTCAAATGGAAAATATATATATCAATTGAACAACAACAAAAAAAAAAGTGTTCACAGTTCTATCAGGAAAAAAGCAAATAAATAATTGAATGGCTGTAACATAAAGTGCATGCAGCGTAGCATGCAGTTTACAGTGCTATGGAAGAGCAATTCAGAGTGCAAATTACATGGTTACAATGGTGTCAGTGAGTGTGGTTATCTTGTGTAACTCCATATCCCAGGTGCACAAGGACAAATCAGTAACAGGAAAAGCAGTCTACAAAAAGGTTGTGTTGTTTACACTGTTCCTTTACACCAGGGCAGTACTCAGCCATTAACACCAGATACTGCTGTGTAATCCACCTTCTACAGCCTTCTGTGTTTAGTTTATAGAGTTCATCTGGTAGTTTAAGGAATAAATCTGGATGAAAGGTATCTGCTTTTCTTTAGATTTCAAAGTCCTTCCAGTTCTTTTGAGCTTTAAGTGCATGGATAGTAAGTGCAGTTTCTAAGGGTGTATTTTCTCAACAGTAATTGGTACACCAGTGTGCAGCAAGCAGAACTTGGCTGTGAAAATTCCTCTCTTATTTAAACACGCATATGCATATGGATATATCTATTCAAGCATTACAGTATCACAAGACACCAGTAAGTTAATGGAAGATAAAAGCAAGGATTTAAGTGATACTGAGTATATAAAATTATGTAAAACAGCAGTTAAAAAAAAAGATCATATTCCAGCATTTCTATTCTTAAAGAATTACTCCAAATAGATAGCAATGCTTCAGCACTGAAATTTTTTAGTGCTTGATATAAGATTTCTTTGCTGGACCCTCTAATGATTGTTTCTTTTTTCCCCGCTTTTATTTTTGAACAGACTTTATCTTCATGCTATGGAATCCAGTGTATTTTTTTTTCTCTCCTCTAAAACGCTCCCCCCGTGTTTTGCTGCTGGCTAAAAGTCGGTGTTAATGCTTTGTTTTTGTCTGATCCACATTCTTTTGTGAACTACAGGCCACTGCCTGGGGTGGATGTAAGCGCCTCAAGACTCACAGCTAAGATACTTAGGAGTAAGTTTAAGTATTGAATAGTTCTTCAGTATGGTCTTTCTAAAGATACATACGACTCTTAAATTAGATCTTTCAGAATCTTTTTCTATATAAATGAATTTCCTCTGTAACAGGATGGTCAAATGTGCGAAATTAGGTGTTCTATTTATATTCTCTAAATCGTCGGATTGTGAGATTTTTCTGACTAAGTCTTTTACTACCTCGTGTTTTGTCCTTTCCCCCTCCGAAAGAACAGTTTCAGACAACTCTTCCCCCCCACCCAGATTGATGACTGGTAGAAACTCAGCCTGCCCTTCGAGCTAACCACCAAATGGGAGGTATGGGACTGAACTGAATAGAAAATAAGTCTATATATATATAGTCAGTTTCCTAACAGAAGGTATAAAGGAAGAATCAGGAAATATATATATATATTTATATTTATTATATTTATATATATTTCCTGTTTCTTCCTTTATACCTTCTGTTAGGAAACTGGCTAGAGGCTTTTTGAAAACGGTGTGCAAGTTCACTGAACCAGTTAATTCCATTAAAATGTTCTGAGCGCAGATGGGGCTCTGTGATCTTAAGTTACCTACAACCCTGTAAAATATTGGAAAACCTCAACTGGCTGCATGAGTCATTGAAAAGTCAATTTCTCAAATACCTGGAAGCCCCCTGCCTTTAAAAATGCAAGTTGCTTTTTGTAAAGCAATACAGTCACCTCTCTCAGCTACTCAGTCAGACCCTATCCTGGGCATGGAGCAGCACTAACCTCTCAGAAAGATGCATGCATGGGACAACTTCAACTGCATGCTTCCATAGCCTACCCTGCCAGACACAGATCTCCAGCTGCTCACGTACTTATCTATAAGTCATCCTTACTGAGCCAGTTTCCTCTACCTGTGCTTGAAGCAGTTCAGGGCTCAGTAATCTGTGGCTTGCACTCAGGGTTCATAAAAACACCTAGTGATTCTGGTGCCATTTACATAGTGCTAGGAACAGTCCACTGCCCTCTGAAGAGACCATGTAATTCTGTAGCAGTACAGTCTCCAGAAGCTCTATGTTGATATTATATACAACAGACACAATAATTCTATAATTAAAGTATATAACACATAATGTGATAGAAAGTATAGTGATAATAACAGGGTGACAAAGTCATTTGGCTACAGCAAATAAGGGCAAACTCAAATGCAGTAACTACAGACACAGAAACAAAGGAAAAAAGCTGCTTACCCTCAGAAGGCCTCAGGTACACACAGATCTCCAGCAAAATACTCTAGCTTCCACTGCCAACCCTTAAATGAGGTCTCAGAAGGGTTTGATCCTGGCTGCACCCCTTCCAGTCATTCAGATGCACTGCATGCACCTGAGTATTCCTGGGTTGGCCCTGCCCCCCACCAGGTTCTTATGGTTTCAGGCCTTGATTTAGCATTTTTGCTACAAAGGTCAAACCAAATAGTGTTATCAATATGTAAAAATTACTATCTAACAAAATTATCAGTGATGGAAAAATACAAGAAAAGGCTCTTTTTCTTCTGATACCTTAGTTAGTTACTTCCTCTAGGAGTTTACACAAAATGCATCCTCAAAAGCGTTGTTCTTCACAGAAGCTGGACCATAATAAATTCTTTGTTGCATCCATTAAGTTGTACTCCATAGTACATGTCAGGTGTTTGCAGGAAATAATAAACTCATCCCTGCAGGGTCAGGAAATAAGTATTTAGGGACTCCAAACAATACTAAGGAATTGCAAGGTAAAAATACTATTTTCTAGTCTGTAAATTCTCTCTCAAGTTAGGCCTAAAGTGAAATACTAAAAATATTATCCCAAACCATACAAAACTAGAAATAAATTCTACAAATATATGCATACAAGAATTACACAGAATCACGGGAGTTGGAGGAGGCCTCAAGAGATCATTGAAACTGACCCTCCTGCTAAAGCAGGTACCCTACAACATATCAAACAGATAGACATCCAGAGAGATTGGATATCCTGAATATCTCCACAGAAGGAGACTCCACAACCTCTCTGGGTAACCTGAGTGCTCAGTCACCCTTACCATAAGGAAATTCTTCTAAATGTTAGTACTGAACTTCCTATGTACAAGTTTAAGGCTACTACTCCTTGTCTTATCTCTGCATACTACTGAGAAGAGCCTGGCCTCATCCATCTGCCTTCCACTTTCCTTGAGATATTTATAAACATTAATCAGAACCCCTCTCAATCTTTTTTTCCCCAGACTGAACACATACAGGCTATTCAGTCTTTCCTCACACAGAAGATGCTCTAGGCCCTTTATCATCTTTCTGGTCAGAGGACTGGTCAGGACTCCTCTAAAAGATCCCTTCTATTTTGAACTGAGGAGCCCAGAACTGGACACAGTATTCTAAATGTGGCTTCATCAGGGCAGAGGGGGAAGATAACCTTCCTCAACCTGCTGGCCAAGCTCTTTTTAATGCACTCCAAGATAACATTTCCCTTCTTGGCCACAAAGGCACACTGTTGGATCATGGCCAACTGGGCCAACAGGGATTTCTTGAATCAACTTTAACCAAACTTTGATTCTTTTAGTCAGAATTTCATTTTACTTTTTAAAATCTTTTTTTTTGTTGTTGTTTTACAGAAATAGGTAGTTGTTAATTGTCTACTGATCTTTGTAATTCCTTGGAAATGTTTCTTAATTTTTTCCTACTGCAAATGTCCACTTCTGTAGCTCACTGTTGCATGGTACACTGCCACCTCTTTCACATAAATGAAGTGACAGAATGATGTACTGAATCTGCATGCAAGTGTGTTGTGAAGCAATTATTTCTGATGGTGCAGATGTGTTCAAATTAACTTTCTTCCCTGACTTCAGAAAATCTGTATCAGAGACTTAGGGGAGCATTTCTTGTATTATTAAAAATAAATTACTTGCAAAATAGGGCAAAGATTGATCCGACTCTAACGGTTTAAAGCAGTGAAAGGGAAAACAAGCCTGCTTTGCACAGTTAGCAATATATTACACCCTAGTTTTAGCCCTGGATTGCAGTTCATAAGAAAAGTATTTTAAAGTAATACATATTAATCACTCACTAAGGCTCACTAAATGGTGAATTAATTAGACCAAATTTGCTATCCACCTAAATTTCTGTAACAATTTCTGTAATCGTAGAGTCATAGAATTAGTTTGAAAAGCTTGAGCTATGTATAGTAAAGCATCATATACTGAAGTGATGATCTTAAAACAAGATACTGAAGTACTGAAAAAATATGTCATAACTGCTTTCTAAGTGAAAGCTCATATTAAAATCTGGGTTAAAGAAGAGACACCCATCCTCTAACAGGATCAGTAGTTTTGTCAGATCTATTTGTTTTGGTGTGTCACGAATCACTATTAAATTTAACTCTCCTGTAAATTTGTGGTAAGAAGACATTCTGCATAGTTTGTTCAAGTAGACTAAAAGCAATCTACATAAGGGCATAGGCAGTATTGTCTCAATCCAAGTGGCCTAGTCTTCAAATATATACAGAAATATTAATTCCCAGTGTGAATATGGAATATATTCCCTTCAAGATGTAGTGATCACAACATACATAAGCTTACATCTATTGAAATCAGTGAAAAATCTTCTTCTGAACTCACTACAATCAGAAGTACAGCTACATTTTCTTCAGGTAATTATTTTTCAAAAGGTTGAGTTAGCTATTAGGTCACTTGACTTTAGTGCCTAAAGCTAAAGCTTTTGTAAGTGACTGGAGATTTATTTTGCAAGCGAGATTCTTAAGGAAGGATAATTCCAATATATTAAATTCACTGCTTACCTGAAAGTAAGTATCTTACATTAACTTCCTGAAGGATATATACATGCATGCCATCAAAGACAAGCTGTCAAAATAAGATCAAGTGCTGCTTAAGTTCACTTAAAAGCTGACTTTCATTCCAAGGTTATGTACTGCTTCAAGGTGAAGCCTGTGGAACTGCATACACCTCTGTTGCAGCTCTGATTCTGCCTGTTAGGAAATGTCACGGATGTTCCTGCCAAAACTAGCTGGACTTCATTGATTGAATGTATGTCTTACAGTAAACTCTGGAGATTGTTTATTCTTCAAGGGTTAATTTGGCACAGTCAGAATAAAGCAGACAAAAAAAAATAAGCATGCACAACAAATCATTAAGTCTTTTGTCAGCACGCTAAGTGAAAAAAACATTATCACCATGGTGTTCTCATTTTCTAAGTATTTATATCAAATATTCCACCAAATACATCTATATTAAGGGGAAATCTTGAACATCTAGACAATTAAAATTACTACTAGGTGACATTCAGGGAGAAAATTAGATATATAATTAAACAAACATTAAAGATAGCTATTCATTGTCAATTTGGATGCAGTATATTCTATGGATACTCCCAGTGAAATTAGTGAAACATTCAATGAATGTAAATTCTTGTTTTACAGATTCTGTTTTATAACAAAAATGTACGTTTGAAATGAGAACTATGTATCCTTCCATGTTAAAAAAATAACAAAACAAAACAGTGGTCGTATCAAGAATTTTACTTTTATGTTTAAACTACAGAACTCAGGAGCAAGAAGGATTTTTATGTATTTCTTGAACTGGTAGATGATTCTAGAGAGTATTTATTATGAATATAGGTCGTTGACTAAGTAATGAATAACATTTATTATTCCCTTGCTCTTACTTTTTTTAAAATTTGGTTTTGTTTTTTAATATTTTTAACATATATTTTTACCTGTGATTATCCACAATTACCTAATTTTGACTTCAGATTGTGCAACTGCATGAATATACACATTGCTTGCTGTGCATATTGTGCTTTTCATATAATCAGTGGGAAATGCTGGTTCCAACCCACTCAAGATGAGTTTTTGTCTTGACTTCAAAGGGACAGGATTTTACCTTTTCCCATTTTTTTTTTCCTTTGGCTGTTTAGTAAAACAGATTTGCACCTAGTTATGAAGGGTTCAAGAGATTTTTTTCTTAAGATTAAAGATTCCAAGTATTGATTCTCAAACTTCTACAATAATTTTCAAGTATACAGTTCAAATTTTTGTGGAATTACTCATTTTCACAAATGTCTATCAATGGCATGGATATTTATGAAGAATGAACTATGTAATTACTTGTAAACTACAAAGTTCTTGAATTGTAATCATGCATTTGTCAACATTTCGGACAATGGCTGTTTTCCCAGCTATGTAGAGTGGACTGATATCCTCCTCCAACGTTTCGGTCTGGCATCTACCTTACTTGTATAAATTTAACACATTCTTGATTCTTAGTTACTTAGTCAGTCTTCAGATTAATTGTAATCTCTTTTCTCTTATACCCAGCAGATTTAATCATCTTACAGTATTACTATATTCCACACTTTTTTTTCTTGCTGAGAACATTTTAAATATTTTCTAAGCTCAGTGACCAAAGTGTTGTTTTATGGCTTTTTTTTTTTTTTTTTTCCGATACTGAAACTCATCTTTGCTTACCAGTGGAGGTCTGTATTCTTAATTCTTTTAAATGCTATACAACAACAATACAAGCTTCAATTTACTCAAGTTTTACTTTTTCTTTTAATGGATATACATCAGGCATTTGTTCGGTGTCTGACTTAAAACCCAGTGCTATCCATATTAGAGAAAAACAATTATGCAACAGTATGATTATCTTCCCTCTTCAGCACCTCATGTATAATCATGCTAATAAGTCTGACAACAGCAAGTGCATTTTCTAAGTGATAATTGGGGATTTAGACATGTGGATGCAATGACGTTAAAGGAGGTAACCAAATCCTATGACTCTGTTTTGAAAACCATCACCCTGCAGCAGATTTAATGAATTTCATTTTGTTGCTTACACCGTTTTGATGAATGGGAAGAGAAAGACAGACTTCATTTTTAGAAAACAGCAGTGTAGCAATAGTGTCATCTATGAAAACAGTAATCTGCACCAAATGAAGTTTCAGCTAAGTAAGCACTTTTACTAAAACAGCAACAACTCAGGCTCATTAACATCTATAATATCATTTATTTTAAACTCTATATAAAAGGAATACCTATGCTCAATACATTTGCTCCTGAAAATAATATCCATTGTTTACTTTGTTTTCTTTTAACTGCAGTTCTCCTTTTTGACTACAGGGGAAAAAGCGTGCTGGAAAACCTCATTTCAGACTTTTTTTTGTTTGTTTATTTTACTTCTCTCTGTTGCTTCCCTTGCTGGCCCTTCCTTGCTCCTTCTCCAGAGAATGTTTACTCTGGAGAAGCTTCTAACTGATTTACCAAAAACATTGACAAACTTTGCAACTAAGAAAAATCTATAAAGGGAAAATAAACTGGAATACATAATTGAGTAAAGGAAAGAAAATGCAGAGAAAATGCTGTGCAAAAGGAAAGCAGAAAAAGGGAAGTGAGTTAAATGCAAAAATAATAATAATAAAAAAAATTGTCAGAGGTGATAGAGCGCCAGCCCCAACATTTCAATTCTCAAGTTGATGAAACAATGACAAAGTAATGTAAACGCTGCAGTTAAAGTCAGTGTCAGTCAGAAATAAAGTCAAGAATAAGGTGTAATGAAGTCACCTCCTATTGCATCCCTCACCATCTGCTAAATCTTGACACATAATATTTCACAGAATGAAGTGTAAAGCGCAAGGTCAAGATCCAAGGTATTTCACTCATTGGGGAACTCCGGATATAAAGTCTTTATTGATCACTCACAGCTATCTAACGGCACCTTTGTAACTCTGTAATTGGTGCTGAAAGATTTTATGTTTTTATACCATTCAGCTTGTGATACTATCCAGCATGGCAAGGACATGCAAATGGTACAGTGGCTTGCAGGCTGATTTAATATTGAAAGGCAAGGTATAGATCAAAGAAAGGAATTAGGCAATGCTTCAGTATGATTTAATCTCAAAGCTGGGCTATGAAATGTCTGAGCAGATAGTGTATAGTATTAGTTAGGAGATTGATAAGAGGGAAGTGAATGTGTTAAAAAATGGTTTGCCTCACAAAAATCACTTTTCAAATGATGGCAATTATACCAAACACAAATTGCTTCCTGGGTGTCATACTTTCAGACAGAATTAATGAGTGAGTTAATAACTCCTGTATTAACATAATAGGCTAGTTAGACTAATTCACTGGAAAAGTTGAAGTATCATTATATGTTTTAACATAGCATTGTTATGTGAGGGTATTTTATTAAGTGGCAGGGAAATTAGTTAAATCACAGGTAAAAAAGATTAATCATGCAATCCACCTCTAAAGATCTACATTTAGCCAACATTTAGCCAAAGGGATATGAATGATGATCTGCCATCACAAAGTCATATAATTTGGCAAATATGAGGACACTTTTGCCTTAAGTACATACATGAACCTGAAAAGAAGCATAAAGTTCTATAACAGCAGCAGCATTTACTCCACTTTCATTAAGCTTCTCTCACCAGTTTTATAAAGGGTTTTATTACTTGGCCATTTCACCTTACAGTAATATTTGCCATGAATGGAGACATTCAAGGCCAGGATGAACGTGGCTCTGGGCAGCCTGGTCTGCAACCCTGCATATAGCAGAGGAGATGAAACTAGATAATCATTGCGGTCCCTTTCAACCCAGGCCATTCCATGATTCTATGACTAATCCAAACTGATGCTGAACACCTGCAACTTGTGCTGAATTCTTCAGTTAAGTTTACAGGTGCTATCACCAGCTCAGAAGTTAAATTTAGGCTCTCTCACTAAGTCTTTGAAAACATTTCCACTGTTCTTTTCAGAACAGGGTAGATCGAAACTAGGCAGATAAATAAATGTAAGAATAAAATGTCCCATAAGTCCCAAGTAAGTTTTTTTTTTTTTTTTTTCATTTCTATTCTCCCTGTCCTCTGAAAATAAGGTCTGTTTGAAAATAAACAACATAGAGATTCCAAAATGTGCAAAGGTGTGCATGCATATTAGATAAACAATAGCTCAGGGAAGATTTCGGTGCAAAAATATTCACACTTTTCATCTCCCTGTAGTCACTCAGCATGAGTAGAATGTGTTATTGGTTGCTTCTGCTGCAGGTACTTTTAGGCCCAAGTGAGGCTAAAATCCTACTCCCACAGACTGTTCTTACTAACAAAAGTTTAAACTCTAAATGAAGAAATTCACTACAAGAAGTGTGAAGATGTGTCAGTATCATTACTTTTGAAGAGACTGTGTCCCATTTGGGAAAGTAAGCAAACTGCAAACTATCTGGGAATGGGACCTGGGTTCTTTCTTTACTGTTGTGCATATAAGGTTGTCATTCGTTTCTACAGTTCCAAAGATTACCTTAGGTTAAAATATTCTTATTTTTAAGTATTCTCTATGCTTACTAGTCTGAAGTTTATATTATTATATTTATGAACAGTGTCAGGTAGATTATGACTTATTTTCCAGTATTAAAGTCTTTTTTTATTTAGCTGCACAAGTCCTCCCTCACATCGTTGTGATTCTTCCAAATTACTTAGGTAGGCACAAGATGTTAGATTGTTTAAAGTTATGATGGATTTAGCAAGATCTAGATTTACTTTGGGGAATACAAAAAGAATTTTCCCCTTATCATGTCAAGATGAAAAAAAAAATAATCTAAAAATCAAAAACCCAAATATAGAGCATCAGGTTCAACCTACAGTTATATCCCAGAGAATAAGGCTCTGATCTGTGAAAAGTCCATCTGAAAGCTCAGCTGGAACATGTGCTGTAGGACTGCCCATGCAGCGTGTTACTTTTTCCCCCAAAACAAATTCAAAGGAAGATGTGGCACAATAACTGAAAGCATCACTTACGATGGCAGTTTTTTGTAGTGAATGAGAATTGTGATGTTCTAGTATAGTAAGGCTTTCTTTACTCATCCCATAATAAAAGCAAGCAGATCTGATATCTCTTGCAAAAAAATGTAATTACTACTTGCAGTTGTCCTGTCACTAGATTCTATTTCTCATGAGAACAAAAAAAAGACATAATATTACAGTGGAAACTAAGGAAAACATGGATCTGTGTTCCAGTAAAGCTGCAAGAGTGCATCATATGAATCAAATCATACTGCAAGAAACAGTACCTATAAATAACAAATAGCCTCAAAAATAACTGGGCTGTAAAACTTGGAAACAGATCCACTGCAGTATGCTACTATTTGCTTTTGATTTCATCAACCTCTCCATTTATCTAAGGCAGCTGCTGACCCATATTACTTTTTGTATTTTTCCAAATGGCCTTAGCGTATATCCAAGCTGCATAGAGAAGTGTGATGTTGAACATTATGCTATTCTGCATCCTTACCATCAGAAAAGACCTGGAACAACAGTCAATGACATTTTCCTCTAGTATAGATAAGAGCTGAAATGAACAATTCCACATTCCAGCTGACTAGCTATGGAGACAGTAACTATATCATCACAGAATGTGTAAGCTAAGAAGTAGTCAGAACAACAACAATAAAACCAGAAAAAGCTGAATTAATTTTAATTATGAACAAATTATCACAACTGACATGGAAAGTAACTTGAGTCTTATAGAACAGTAGAACTACAGAATCACAAAATGGTTTGGGTTAGAAGAGACCTTAAAAATCATCTAGTTCCAAAGACTATGCCATGGGCAGGGTGACCACTCACTAGGTCAATCTCATTTTTGACTTCTCTATTCTCACAGCATATTTCCTACTTCCATACTTCAGATGGGTTCCTCTTGCATTCCCTGGGATTAAAAATAAATGAATAAATGAACAAATGAACAAATGAATAAATAAATAACACAATCATTCAAATGGAATGAAATAGGGAGTAATGAGGAATAGGTACTCATTTAATGTTCTGAGATAATGTTTGGTTAAGATTTCTTCCAAGTCTCTTCACATTGTTTGCTCAAATGGTGGTAAAGAGGGTACCTTAAAATCTTTGTCTAGTCAATAAGATAATCTGTCTTCCAGAGCCTGAGTTCATTTTTGGAAGAACATCTTCCCTCTTATCTAGTACACTATCGCATATATATGGTGAATGCTTTAAAATATTTTTTAATTCTGTTCCCATGACATGGTATTTTGAGACAAATTTGCTCATAAGTTACTCAGACCCTCAGGATGATATTAGGAAGAACATCAGTCAAGTTTTCACAGAAATACATATAATTTGGAGCCAGACACATAGTGACACACTACAGGCTGTTTAATAAACACTATTAATTATTAAAATGAAAACTTTATTTCCAGAAAAAACATCTTAACTCCTTTTAGATTCTGAACAACAATTTGTCACTTTCTGTAACATGTAAATGACATAACATTTCACAGAACGTGCTCATTAAATTCCCATTTCTAATAAAAGTGTTATATATGTACCTTAGAGAAAATTTGCAAGTCTCCTGACTTCATTTTGCATGTGAGTGCTGAGTTGCATCAATATTAGATTAATTTATTATTCTCTTTTCCATCTTACAGTTATGATCAAGACATTTCTCACCCCTCATGGCCACTTTTCCTTACAATTTCAGCAAATATTAGCAGTATGTTTTGCATTATTTTCTAGTGTGACTTCTAAGACTCTAGTTGAGCTAATTTCACTGAAGTCTGCATCACCAATGGTATGAATAATTTCAGTCTTTGAGTTTGCACCCAAACATGAATTCTAACTAACGTAGATAGTTTGCCAGTGCAATTATATAGTTTACTTTAAAATCACAACATATGACTCAAGTTAATAGAATTTCATTGCCAACATTCTTCTCAACTAGCCCTCACAGCACACTACAGTAAGATATCCATTCACAATCAGAATATATACAATAGAAAGTATCAAAATTAATTTCCCATAGAACATTAATAAAGCTAATGGAAATACTCAGGGGCAACAAACAGCTTAACTGCAGTACTACTCTGGATTATAATCCAGTATGAGATAATCTCTCTAGAGTTTTATTTTTTTATTTTTTTATTTTTTTGTAACTGTTACTGAAATCAACAAATAAATCAACATTTCCCTTCCCTTCCCTTCCCTTCCCTTCCCTTCCCTTCCCTTC